>JAODAL010005894.1:0-138951 GCA_025379985.1 Phyllomedusa bahiana | reverse complement strand
AAAGGTCTATGCCATTTTTAGTTTCAGGAAGGACAATAGGGACGGGGAGAAAATCTTGGTCTTTAGGGGGGTTGTGGGTAAAGAGATTTGAACTAATATTGTGTTGCATGCATAACTATGAAATCCCAAGCTTTTCTCCTTAATAAGGTATCTCAGCTTGAGCAGATTCCATTTTGTGAGGAATGATACAGCAAATATGAAGAAGCATTTAGGATGGTTGCAGTCCAGGATGTAACATCTTGTTATCAGTTTCCCCAGGATGTGGAATTTGGTTATCATCTCCCTTCCTTAAGTTTCGTTTTACTGGAAATCAACTAAGTTTCGGCTGATGCATTCCAGAGACTTTCTACTCAGAGACAACATGGACCAATGAAATCTACTCAGAAGCTGCCTAAATATGGACATACGTCCGTTCCTCTCGCCCCTATCGCGCCTGCGCTTGTTTGATTACAGAATCATACAAATATGTGTGTAATGCATTGTATTGTCAGAATTACTTGGAACATGAATGAGATTCGAACCAGAACTCTGCGTCTGACTCAGTTTCTAATCGGCCGATACATGTTCCCCTGATCGTGATTTGGAGTACCGGGACAAACGGGTGACCCCCAGTGTTGGTAAACGACCCCCGACAGTACTACTCTGGTGTGACAAGCCTCCGCGTCTTTGGCACATTCAAAAGTGTCGGTCTGTGGCAAGTTTGGACATACGACAGTTCATACATCTATAGAACAGGGCTACGACAGGTTCTTGGGGTCAATGCACGCCAGAAACTTATTGCAGCCCCATTCATACATGTCGCCCAATGTCTGTACAATGTTGTGAAAAATATCTGCACTATACCGTATTCTGCACATGCAACAGGAAAAATAAGGGTATGGCCATCTGTAGTTGGCACTAGTGAGACAAAATAAATGGGACATAGGGCAGTATTAACCACTTACTGACTGGGCCTCATAAGTGATTTTATGGCCCCATACAGCCAAAGCATCTGGATCCCCACCCATTACCAGTTCCTATCTTGCCCCATATCAGCAGGCCCCTGTCTTTTTAAATTTGATCAGGACCCTTGACAGGAATATTGTGAATATTGCACTGATAGTGCTCCTGTTTGCCAAACATCTAACCAGCAAACACATTTGTTTTTTCTTAATAAATGCAGCTTTGAAAGCTATAAGGGTACTTCAATTAAAGTGTACTCGGTGGATTCTACCATTGAAAACAGCAACAGACGACACAGTTTTCAATGAGTTTTTTATGTGGAATTAGGTGGGGAGTTTTTCCAGCTGATTTACAGTCAGAAAACGAGTCCCATTCATCTCTATGGGGTTTTGGACATGGATCCGCAACCAAAACGACATAAAAATGTTTTGGACACATTTTACAAATCCAACGGAAAAATTAACATATTCTAAGTTTTTTTATTTTTAACCAATGAAATATATGCGTTGTTTGAGGATAATTTTACTTTTCGTATGAATCTAATGCTTTCATATGCTTGCTTTTCCAATTAATTTTTATGCCTTTTACATCAGCAAAAACAGTAAAAATAACATATGACATCTGTTTTTCACACAAATTAAAATTATTAAAATTATTAACAAAATGTGGCATGAAAATAGATTTTGTAATTGTGTCAATTGTCCACTATGACTAAACATTAATATGTGAAGCGCATTGGATTTTATCTCTTTGCTTGGATTATTAGGTGAATATTTGGATTGGATTTTAAAAGATGGAAATAAAGAGTCTCTGGTATGGAAGCTGGTGCACTTTGTGAAATGTATCAATTGTCTGTTACGAATATTTTTATACGGTAAATAATTTAAGGGTATGTTCACACGGCTTAAATTGGGATATATTTCGGCCCATATTTTGCGGCGTACTGCGCTCAATACGGGGCGAGATACATCTCAGTCATTACGGTAATCCACAGTTCTCTATGAGAACTGTGGATTATGCCTCCTCTCCCCGCTCGCACACTACGCCGCGCGCGCGGGAGGGGGGGGGGAGAAGTGACATGTCAATTACTCGCGGCGAAGACGCGCCGCTAGCACTGAATGTCTATGGGGCCGGCGGGCTGTCGACCCCCTTGCTCCGCGGGAGACGGCACGAGCGTTATTGCGGGGTGTAATTACGCCCTGCAATTATGCTGTGTGAACATAACCTTAGTGTTGTTGGGGCATGGCTTAAAGTTGCAGTTTGAGCTGTCAGTGTTTTTTTTTATTGATGTGCATCTGTTTTGTCTTTATTTTTTGTATTTACTTTAATTATTGTGTTCCCCATAAGGTCAGACAAAGACCTCTGAGGGACATTTTTACCTATTTTTTTTTTCCTGGCTTCCCCTGTAACTAGAGCCAGGGCACAGCTGATCTGGGTCCTAGTCCAGTAGCTTCTGCAGGTACCCGATGCCTGTGACCACATGATCATCACGAACAGAGACAGGAAGTGCGAAAGCTGTCTGCTAAGCTGTATACATAGCGCTCATTAAGCATTGTATACGGATTAATTGGGAAGACAGGGGCAGTAATAAACTGTCCATGTCTTCTCTTTAAAGAGCCCGTCTCTTTTCCCCAGCAGCTCCACAATCTCTTTGCAGTGGCAAAATTTAAAGGAGGATCTAAATGCCAACCGTCTGGACGTATGGAGTCAATGGGCAACATGGCAACTAGTTAAATCTACTTTGTTATCTACTATAGTCTCATAACAACATTGGTGGAGTCCAACAGTCCACCTGCACACACCAGCCCCAGAAGCAGACCAGCACCTTAGATGGTTTGCTTCTGATGGCAACCCAGCTCTTCTCAGTACTCTTTGTGCTTTGGGTACTGGGGTAATAATGAAAGGGGGTGTCAGCCTGAAAAAAGCACCTCTGGCTGAGAGGAAGCCCTAGCACTAGTTATGGAAAGGAGTCAGTTAGACACTTCAATTAGTAACACCAGAATAAAATAGTAAAAACTTTTTTAAATACTCCCCGATAACATCCCTCTTTGACCATTTTATCAACCCCTTTCTGATAGTTGGTTATAATTATTTGGTTCTTTATTTTTTTTCCTCCCCGCTTTCCAAGAGCCATAACTTTATTTTTCCATCTACATCAGGGGTTCCCAAACTCCAGTCCTCCCGCCCCACCAACAGATCATGTTTTCTGGCTTTCCTTAGCAGTGCACAAGTGATTTAATTATGCTGCACAGGTGACGTAATTATTGTCAATGCATTCTATGGGATATCCTGAGGACTGGACTGGGCGTGAGGACTGGAGTTTGGGAACCCTTGATCTACATAGACGTATGAGGGATTGTTTTATTGCGGGACATAATGTACCTTTTAAAGGGGTTTTCTGTAATGATGGGGACAGTGAAAATAAGCACTTTTGCAATTGGTTTGCATTACCTAAATTACTTAGTATTGCAGATATGAGCTAATCTGTGCCTCTATAGCTATTTCTTCAGCTAGCGGTCGGGTCACGCCCCTTTTCTGTGATTGGCTGCCTGATATTTCATTCAGCTCTGTTGGAACAAGCCTCCTGGATCGGACATGCCCCCTGTGCTGTGATTGGCTTTCTGCTCTCTGTGCTTACTCCCCTCTGAAAGTGAAACTAGTTGTCTCAGCTTTCTATGCTGACTGTGTCTGTATAATAAATGCTCTATGAGCTCCTCTATGTTCATCTCTCAGCTCTATGTGAAGGATCTGGGTAATTACTGAGTCTGTAGCTGCTAGATTCACTCTCCCTCCATATAACACAGCTTTATACAGTCTGTTCCCATCACCCATATAACACAGCCTTATACAGTCTGTTCCCCTCTACCTCCTGCCTGATAACAGAGGGGGAGCATGCATTTCTCACATTTGTTTCATCAGTTCAGACTGTATGTATAACTGCTTACAGTAATGCAGGTGTTCTGATTACAAGGAGCCTGTGCAGCCTGGGTGTGATGTGACAGTTCTGCAGAAATGAGAACCATTGCAGGAGGTCTGCAGAGCTGTGACATCCTATCCCTTCCACTGCTCACAGAGAATGATGATGTCACCAGTCTTCAGTGAGGGAAGACGCGCCACCTGGAAGGAGAGAAACGCCTTTGGATTTGAAGCTGTTAGAGAAATCAACAGCTTAAGTCTGCGAAAACATGTGATGAGAAAACCCCTTTAATGGTGCCATTGGCCGTACCATATAGTGTACTGAAAAAAAATTCTAAGTGGGGTGAGATAACTTACTTGTGCCATGTTTGTTGAGTTTTTGTTTTAATGTTTTCCACTTTCTTTAAAATAGTATTTTTTTGTATTCTGAGGTTGATACAATTCCAGTAACACCAACTGTAGGACATTGTGGTGGACCGTAAGGAGTACAAAGACAAGTATGTCTTTGCCTACAGTAAAAACATGGTGGTGGGAGCGTATGATTTGGGCTGCATGAGTGCTCCATGTTAGGGAGCACATTTTCTTTGTGGGAACCATGAATGCCAACTATATTTAAAATACTGAAGAGAGTATGCCCCCCCTTCTTTCGGAAACTGACCCCGAGGCGGGTTTTTCAACATGATAACAACCCCAAACACATCTCTAAGAAGACCAGTGCCTTGCTAAAGAAAATGAGGGTAAAGCATGTCTCCAGAACAAAACCTTATTGAGCATCTGTGGGGCAACCCTGCAAGGGAATGGAGGAGATCAAGGCCCTTTTACACCCACCAGCTCCGGATTCATCATGGAGGAGTGAATGGGATTCTAGGGCGCGAGTTGTGAAGCTCTAGTGAACCCTTTTCACAAGAATTTAAGGGGGTGCGGAAAAATAATGGTGGCCACACAAAATATTGCACCTTTGGCACAATTTGCAATTTTCACTGAGGGGTGTACATACTTTTGTTGCCAGCGGTTTAGACATTGATGGCTGTGTGATGAGTTATTATGAGGGCACATCAAAATTACACTGTAATACAAGCTGTACGCTACTTTATATTGTATCAGTGTCAAATCTTCAGTGTAGTCCCATGATATGATATAATACAATATTTACAAAAAAGGGGGGGTGTATCAATTTTGGAATACTGTATAACATAAAGTTGCATCTCATAAAAATGCTGAAAGGAAAAGTAGAGCACTTGCCAATATCAACCAGATTTCTGCTTTAGTTTTCCCAGGATCCTTAGGAACCCCCAAAAGGAGATTTTCAACCTTTTGTACCTTATTACTGAAGTTGAATGTTCCAGTTCACTTTATTAAAGGAGTGTTCCCACCATAGAGTTTGATAGCATAAACACTAGGAAATGCCACTTTGTCTAATAGGCACGGTACCTCTAGAACACGCAACTATCTCAGGAATGGGCCTCTAAAAGTTAAAGCTCAGAATGGATAGCTGGTTGCGCTTGCAGTGAAGAACGCTTTTCTCCTCTGGAGATTGAATCCTTTTCTCTCTAGCCGAAGGGAATATTCTCTTATGTTTTGAGGGGGCTTTACATAAATTTTTTCCCCATATTTTTGTAGGGGCCCATTTATTTTTATATAAAATTAAATTTTCCCCGAAGCCTTTTTTTTCTCAAGACAAAATAAGTTAATTTACTAACCTCCCCATGAGTAAGATGCCCTTTCCCAATTAAAAATTTGGTTGCTCGTCTTTGTACCTCTTAGATCCTTAAAACTCTCTAAAACGGGGGCCCCAAAACCTAACAGCATTTCTAAGTGATTCGCACCAATGCTTTGTACAGGGGGTAAAACATCCTTTCCTGCGGTCCATTCCCTTTTTAATACACGCCAGATTTTATTGCCCTGCGGCAGCTGATTGACTCATTACATGCTGTTCTGTAGTCAATGACTACGAATGCCCAGATCTTTTCAACAAGCGTTTCTCAAGTTTTTTCCCCCCCTAGTACATAGATGCCTGCAGATTATTCTCCCCGGGATACAAAAACCTTACATTTATCCCCATTGAGGCCCCATTTTGCCAATGAAAAGCCCAAGCACCAGTTGTCCAGGCTGCTTGCAAAATTTTTAATCTTTCCCAAAATTCCATTCCCTGCATAGCTTTGGGGTCATCTGCAAAAATAGAAAATGTGCTATTTTATCCCCCCCCACTTTTTAAAAAAATATTAAAAAAGGGACCCAATACTGAGCCCTGGGGACAACACCAAAACCCCGGGGACCATAAGAGTAATCAGTTACCACCACCCTTTTTGAGTAAATCCCAAAGCCGTTTTTAACCAAAATTTTGCACTTTTTTTCTAACCCCAAGGACTAATTTACCCAACACCTGGAGCTGATTTTACTGGGGGCCTTACTACACCGTGCTGATTTTACAAAAAAAATACAGGGCCCCTGATCACCCGGAAAACACTACTCAGGCGCCGGCCCTTAAAAAATACCCGGGTCCTGTTATATACACCGTTTAAACAAAGATGCCTGTCCCCTAGCATATGTTTACACCGGGCACTGATCATCCTGGTCATCTACTACACTGGCTGCTGATAATCTTAGTCATATACTACACCAGGCACAGATCCTCCTAGTCATATATTACACTTTGCGTGGATCCTCCTAGTGATGTACTACACTGGACACTGATAGTCCTAGTTATATACAGTGAAGGAAATAATTTTTAAAAATTTAAATCCCTTGCTGATTGGAAAGTTTGCCCACTGAAAAAGGACATAAACGCCCTAATTTTTAAGGGTTTGGAAAATTTTAACATTGAGGATAAAATACCCAAAATAAATTCCGGGAAAAATCAAATTGAAATAAATTTATTTGCTTTTGCATGGAAAAATTTTAAGAAATTTGCTCATTTCTTAATACTTGGGGGGAAAAAACTCTTTTTGTCAAGCCAGCGGGTTAAAAAGGGTTTTTTGGGAAGTTAAAAGATGAGGTTTTGGGCGCACGCGGGAAAGGAAATTTTTGCCCCCAACTCCTTTGGCAAAACCTCAAAAAAATTCATTGGTTTTTTAAAAGGGGGCCCGGGGCTTGGCAACTCGGATTTTTTCAATTTCCCCCAATAATTTTTTTCTTTTGGGTTTAAAAGGTTTTTAAGGGACTGGTTTAGGCCACCCCCTTTACCTTAATGGGGTTTCTTTTTGACCCAAATATTTGTTCCTTTTTGCTGTGATTTTTGACAAAAGCGACAAACAGTACACCCTGCAAATTGTGACCCGAAAAAAAAAAAAACCTACCACTATTCAAACCAAAAAGATCCGGGGGGAGTGGAAAAAGGGAAGTGAAAAAGGCTGGGAGAAAGAAAAGCCCCCAAGGGTCGGGGCTTTTCCGGGAAAAAAATTTTCAAATTTTAAATTATTTTCCTAACATCCCTTCGGGTAGTTTTTCCCGATACCCGCAGTTTGGAAAATTTTCCCTTTTTCAAAATTTAAGAAAAAATTTTTGTTTATTACTGCGCCCCCAATAGGTGGTCCCTTGAACTTTCCCAATTTTTTGCCAGTGGATTGGTCTTTTACTGAAAGGGTCTGTTTTTAAACAAAACTTTTACCTGTCAGGGGAAATAAAATTTTTTGTTACGGTTTTTCCCTTCCCAAGTTTTTCCTACCTATTATAGCCTCTTTTTTGTTTCTTAGAATGGTTTCCGGGAAAAGAAATTTTAAAAACTCCCTCATGGGTTTTAAAAATTTCCAGTAGTCTAATGAAACCCCTCCATCCCAAAATTTTTTCTAGAACATTAAATAGGAAAACAAAAAATTTTATTTTTAGAAATGTAAAAATTAAACCTGTTAAAGCTTTTTTGGTAGGGAGGGAAACCTGTAACACAATTTTCCTTTGAAACCCCCCAAACAGATGACACCCAAAAAATTTTATATTGGTGGAATTATATAAAAAAGGTGAACGGGAAATTACAAGTATTTGATTGATGTACTGAAAAAAACGAGGGAGGGAGAGGTATTTTTCCCCCCCCCCAGATCAGGAGCAGGTCGTCTATGAAACGACCATACCACCTGATTTTGGAGGGGGAAGGAATTGGGCGCCCCTTGAAATATACAATTACTTTAAGGCCATATGTGCGGGAATACTGGGTTTAACAACCCTATGCCCATCGCATGACACCCAAAGAAAGGAGCCCCTCCCACCTAAATTTTTTCCCTTAAAATTTTTGAAATCAGGGTTACCAGCTTTTTTTTTAAATTTGTATCCAGGAAGGTAAAAACAAATTAAAAGGTTGTTAAATTTTGAGTGTAAAACCAAATTGGCCTTGGGGCGTTCGTTAAAAGGGGAGCCTTAACCCAGACACTATGGGGACGAAAGGTGGGGGGAAAAACCCTGCCCTTGGGGAAATCTTGGGAAAGGGAAAAGGGGTTATGGCCATAACGGTTTTTTCCACAAAAAAACTTATTCGGCCTAAGCTCCTCAAAAAAATTCCCAAAAAACACCTTCACAAAGAACCTATCTAAAGGGGAAATTTGAAACCGGTTTTTGGTTTTCCTGGGATTTAAGCCCTTGTAAAAAAATATCAGGGTCTTGTAAAATCTTAAGATTTTTCTCTTTCTTTACAGACCACGGTTTAAGGGAAATCAAATTCCCCCCCCCCCCTTGCCCCCTGAACGGACAATAATGTCACTGTTATTTTTTATTTCCTGAATGGCTCTGTGTTCAGCTTGAGGGATATTGTATTTTTTATTAGTTAATCTACTCAATTTACCCGCAGTTGCACTAGGTTCTTTTACTCGTTCCTGGAAAACATTATAATTAGTGGGTCTAGAGAAATGTACCGGGGTAAATATGAATTAGGGAAAATATTAACTTCCTCCTGGCCTACTGATAAAAGGCTCTACCCATCTCACCTGATTCCGATTCTATATTTCGTTTAGAGTACTGGATTGCAACACAATCTGAAAAAGAAACATTAGAGGCCCTGTTCACAACTGTGCAATTTCCTCTATTCTGTTGTTGAGGACTGGTTCTGTAGTGGGGTGTATGTAACGGTTAATTTTTAGAAAATGATTCTTCAATGTAATCTAGCTCTTGCAAATTTTGTTAACGTTCCAGGATGGTATCAATAGACACTAAAAAAAAGTGTGTCGGAGAAATAGTTACGGCTTTAGATGAGAATGGCAAGTTGGTAAGGCGATAAAAAATATAGCTGGATAAATTATACTTGTTCATGTCCCGCAGAATCCACGGACCTTTGTTCTTTGCTAGCTTCTTGCTGACCCCTCCTCGTCCCTTTTTTCGGTTAGCTCTTGTTTGTTGAATATGGAAATGAATTCACCATAGCCGTTGCCACCTCCCCTCTCTGTGATCATCTCCGATAGTTCAGCTGAGGAAGTCTTCAGAGGTGTTGGGAATGGGAGCGTTATCGTGAAGATGTCCATGTCAGAAAAACTTACATTGCGTTTTCGGACTTGTCTCCGGTGGAATGAACTACGATGCGGATTTCTTAAAAATGGAACGTGGGTTTTATCTGACCGTTCGGTTATTTGGTAAGTATAAACCTCCCTGTCTTTCGTAGTCTAATAAATCCCTCTGGAACTTTCTTTGCTTAAGTGCTGTAACATTTGTATCCAATTGCTTTCGTTTTTATTCATGTTGGATAATAATTTATCAAATTGTGCAATTGTCCTTGAGGATTCCAAAGAAGTTACAGTTTCCAAAATCTGGTTTTTCAAATCTGTAAAATAGATCTTTTCTTGATCCACAATAAAACGCATTAATTGCATAGAGCATTGGAAAGATACAATTCCACTTATTCACAAAATCGTCGCTATATATGGTGGTGGCAATTTCTTGAGTCTTAAGCCTCGTGGGATCATTTAAACCGTGAGATGTATGTTTCCAAGGTGGTTACATCCCACCAGTTTTAAACCTCTTTTTCTTCAGGTTTTCCAACACTTTCAATATAGGATACAAATCACTATTTAGAGGCAAATCACCGGACGCCACACTCCCGGGAAAAAGATTTCAGCTGCTCTGGTCAATCTATACTCCTGCTCTAATGATCCATGACTGACAGGGGGGAAAGAACGTTGAGCTGGCAGGGACAAACACCCTTAAAGGCTAAACAACTGTGCATAAGAAGACAATGTAGGGTATGCTCACCTGAAACATAATGCTCCTGATGGGGATAGAGCTAGACACCCCACCACCTCGTGGTTCAAAAGTAGCAATAGGAAAGTCCCCGGTGCTGCTACAATTCCACCATCCAATTTAAAATTAAAAATAATTTTTTATTGAATGCAAAAATAATAAAAACCATACAAAAAAATACGTAAGACACCCAAGCATGGAAGAGCATGAAAATAAAGCATGCGTAATAACAAACTGACGCTTTCGAAGCGAAGGCTTCTTAGTCGTAGCTAAAATGACTGATGACGTGTGTTCCTTTAAATACAAAATGATGTAAATACATGCTGTAATTCCTCCAATAGGAATAACAAAGACAATGAATAGAATAAAAAAAATATTAAAAGATAACAACAACAATACATCAAAAAGATAGGGGAAAGAAAAGATTTTTAAAGTAATACATAATATCCTTCTGATATTTAACCCCGTCTCTCATTGTACAGTACATCAATCAAAATACTGTAATTTACAGTTCACTTTTTCATATAATTCCACCAATATTCAATTTTTTGATGTCACTCTTGTGGGGTTACAATGGAGAATTTGTGTACAGGTTTCCCCTACCGAAAAGCTTTAGCAGTAATACTATATTACTACTAATTTTTGTCATCCTAGTCATGTGTCTAGAAAAAATCCGTATGGAGAGTTCATTAGACTACGCGGGAATTGCCCCTAACGATGACAGTTTAAATTACTTTAAGGGAAGCCAGTACTAACTACAAAAAAAGGGCTATAGTACGGTAGATCTGGAAGCAGCCCGTAAAAAAATTTATCCCGTTACGGGAAAATAGTTTGTTTAAAAACAGACATTAAATAGAAAAACAAAACCATAACCACTGGCAACCCAATGTAACTTTCAGCACCACTTATAGTGCGCAGTAAAACAAAATTGTTTCTATTGAAAAAGCATTTGCCAATACTGCGGGTATCGGAAGAACTACAGAGTATGTTAAAACTAATATTAGATATGTTTCAAGAAAAGCCCCGACCTTGGGGTCTTTGCTTTCTCCGAGCCTATTCACATCTCTTCCAACCCCCAGCGTCTTTGGTTGAACAGTGTAGGTTTTTTTCAGGTGCGGACATAGCAGATTGACTGCTTGTTCGCTTCTGTCAAAACTCAAACCAATTTATTTCTTATTCTACGGCAAAAAAAAAATTACAACATAAATAAAATTTATAAATTGCAATAGTTAAAATTTGTCATTTATCTTTGTCAGCTGTACACATTGTAAAGTGCAAAAATGGTGGGATGCACCTCTTGCCCACTCAAAGTTCGTATTAGGCGACATCTTCAGACTCCCATATGTAATAACGTTTGGGACATCTCATTTGGGCTCAAAACATTTTTTGGAAACACTGGGGGAGATGTTAGCCATTTTTCTTTTTTGGTAATGAAGGTAACACACTCCCCGAGAGCGGGGATTTGCTCCACAAACTCCTTAGTCGAGAATCCCGCTGGAATTTTTGATTTAGATACCCGATCTCCGAAAGGTTTTAAAAATCAACAGGATATTAAAGTATTACTTTTAAACTCTTTTCTTTCCACTATCTTTAGATGTATTGATGTATTGTTTTGGGGTATCTTTAATATTTGTTTTATTTTTTCATTGTCTTTGTTATTCCTATTGAGGAAAACAGCTTGTTTTAATATTTTATATTTAAAGGAACACACTCATCATCATTTTAGCTAAATAAGAAGCCCTCCGCTTTGAAAAGCGTCGTTTTGTTTTTCCCCTTTCTTATTTTTTATGTCTTTCCCTTTGGGGGTCTTACGTATTTTTTTGATGGTTTTTACTTTTTTTGCATTCAAATAAAAATTATTTTTAATATTATTGGTGGTGGGATATTGTAGCACACCGGGACTTTCCTATTGCTACTTTTGAACCACGGGCTGGGGGTGTTGGGCTCTACCCCCATCGGGACTTAAAACCTGCAGTGGCATCCCCTTACTTTTGTCTTCTTATGCATAATCCTATTCCAAAGTACAAATTCTTTTTACTCTCACATATTCCCCATATGGTATGGCCGCTATTGTACTCGGGGAATGTCAGCTATTCGTTTTTAAAATGGAATTGCCTGAGTTGGGTTTCCTATATAAAGTGGCAATAACTTGTTTCATACTGGCATTCCCTCTCAAAAAAAATCTAAAGGGGAACCTTTGACCCCAAGTACAGTAAAACGGAAATGTTAAATTGCTGTTAAAAAACCCAAAAAACATCACGCCCCAAATGTTTTAAGGTCGCGATGTAGCGCCCATACCAGAGTATACAATCCAAGAATGGATTCTGTTCATTGTATATGGCATGGTGCTCCCACCATGCCATAGTCAAATTAGCCAATGAAGGGGAAAAGATAGCTCCCATGGGGGCCCCTACTAATTGCAGAAAAAAATCATCCTGAAACTTGAAATAATTATTTTTCAAAAGATATTGTATAGATAACAGTATGAATTCCTGTAAGCCATCCTCATATGTAGTATGATGTTTTAAAAAACATCCCAACCCACCCAGGTATAATCTTTTTTTACATTTAATGTTGTTCATCATTTGTAAAACCGCTGTTGTGTCTTTAATTAAACCTGGTATTTTTTTTGCAATGGGTTGTAAGTATTTGTCAATCCACATACTCAATCTCTCACTTAGTGAATTGTTTCCAGATATAATTAGTCTTAAACCTTGTGAAAATTTTTTTTTTGTGGATTCTGGGTGCCCTATAGAAAATCGGTATTACTGTACAGGGTCATCACCTAATAAATATCTTTTTTGTCTATCTGTAATGGCTCCCAACTTGATACTATCATATTTGGGGTTAGGCATGCTGTGATGGATGCTGGGCTCCCACATTGGAACCGCAGAAGCTTCCAATTCACCTTCCTTACCTAGTTGTTGTAATGCAATCAATGCTACCTGTTCCTGAAATTGAAGATCAACATATTCATTATCATACATCACTTTATACATTGTATCCTGATTATCCTCATTAAAAAATGTTTTTTGACAGTGATTAACCTAGAAAATTTTTTAAACCATCAAAATATGAACAGGGCAAAAAACACGGGGAGGAAAAAAATTTTTTCCCTTGTTATCCCTTGTATCTGTGCTGGTGTTAATATTGTAGGTGTTAAAATGACCACCTGTGTATCCTCCTCTATTTTCTGTATGTCCCTTTCTTTTGTGCAAATGTCCGTGTCGATTTTCTTGGGGTCATAGTTGTTCCCCTTCCTCCATGTGCTGTTCCTCCTCCATTTTTTGCAGGTTTATGTGAACTATGTGGTATTTCTGTGTTAAACCTCATCTGCCATTTCTCTGCCCATGCTTCCAATTTATCCATATCCCTTTGTAATAACACATTATCCTCTATTGTGTCGATTACTTTACAGAGCCTGGTATCATTTTGAAAAATTTTGATTTTTCTACTGTGCAATCCTGTGAAAGATCATTAAATGAAAAATTAAAAAGAGGATAGGTCCAATTTTGACCCTTGGGGGTACCCCGCTATAACGGGGATCCAGTCTGAGTATGTCCCCGTTTAAATTGCCCCCCTTTTTTTTTCTGTCAACTGAAAAATTGCTTCCCCATTTGCCCACTTTTCCCCACCCAAGCATTCTCTTTTTACTTCCCAATCTTTTATGGGGCACATTACAAATGCTTTAGAAAAAAATCCAAAAAAATATATAATCCAAGGGTCTGACCCCATCCAGTCTAAACTAACTTCCTCATAGAAACTGGAGATTAGTTTGACAGGCCCAAACCCCTTCATAAACCCATGTTGGAAAAGGTGTTATTTTTTATTTTCATGAATACTTCAAGTTTCATCTTTAAAAACCTTCAAACATTTTACCACAACAACAAAAACTTACCGCCATATTTTCAACGCTTTTTGCCCTCTTTTTAAAATTTTGGGCACCCATTTGCTTTCACCAATCCTTGGGGAAATACCCCGTTTTTACCATCATAAATATTAAAATGGGGGTTATCTATGACATTATTTAAACTCCCTTGGGACCGTGGGGTAGCCATCAGGACCGGGGGATTTGTCTATTTTAATCTTCTTAAGACGGACTTTACTTTTTTCCTGGTGAACAAAAACATTTAAGTTGGAGTTTCCCTACCCCCTCTTCTCATCAACAGAAAGGTCATCCTCCTCGGTAAAACGTGGAGAAAAAAAATCGTTTAATAGGTTTTTCATTGCCCCTTTCATCCCCCTCCCCCAATATTTTTTTAAGGGCCAACATTTCTCTTTTTAAATTTTTTTTTCTATATAATAATTAAAAAAAATTTTGGGGGGGTTTTATTTCTATTACAATATGTCTTTCTGTCTCCAGCTTTGCTGCCCTTTATCATTATTTTACATTTAATTTTTTTTTTCCCTTTTTTCTTTTTATGCCTCTTTTATACCCTCCGTTTTAGTTTTGAAAAGCTTTAATTTTTTGTTTTTTTTGCCCCCTTTAATCTCTGTTGATCCACTTGGGGTTTTTTCCCGTTTCTAATTATTTTTAAAAACCATAAGAAATTTACCTCTCCAAAATGAAAACGCCTAAAAGTTTTTTAAAAAATCCAATTTATTTTTGTTCGCTATTTTTTCACCCTTTTTCCCACCCTAGGGTTTTGTGCCTCCCTAAGCAAAAAAAATTAGCCCTAAAATTCAGTGTTTTTTTGGTCCTCAACAAAAAACCTATTGAAGGATAAATATGGTCAATATTTCCTAGGTGCCCCTCAAAACCCAACCTTTATTACTCTTCAGTATTTAGTGAATATTAAAATCTAGAAGGACCTTTTCCTTAGTCGGGGTTTCCGCACCATTTGGGGAAAGGGCTACAGGTTTCATTCCCAAATTTATGTTAGGTGTTAAATACCCATAATAACAACCTCATTCTGATTTGCCCCCATCTATTGCCCGAGGGGGTTTTCCCTGGGGGTTTCCCTTATATTTGGGGCCAAAATTATATTTGGGAGCAGAGCAGACCCTATTAGAATTATATTATTGTTATTTCCCCCATATATATTTACCCATAATGATTGCACATGTTCATTACCTGTATCTATACTTCCCGCATTTTTGGTTAGCAATTCGCATTGAGAATACACCTCCCTCCTTCCGTGTTTATGATCTCTTCTAAAAAACTGAAACCCCCTGTAATTAATTCCCCCGTCGAGTCTCACCACCATGTCATTATCCCCAATAGTCATATTTTTTTTCAGAATTAATAATTTAGTTCATTTATTTTGTTGGTGGACTCCTGGCATTGGGTAGCATGATATTTAGCAGATTTTTCATCAGTTTTTTTTTTCCTTTCTTCCTGTTTCTTTTTACACTTAGTTGCTACACATCCCCTCCCTCGGTCTACCCCGTTTTATTGTCTAATTCCCATGCTACTATAATCTTCACTATCTTGCACGCTATATTTGTAGTTGCCATCCCACCAGTCCTTACTTTAAATATTCCTCTACTTCCTGGCCTTTTTGTCCCCCAATACAGCTGCACCCTCCCCATTTAGTGCAGCCCGTCCCATATGCATAGAGTATTATGCCAAGACACGATGTCAGACACCAGTTCTCCCTTCCCAAATCTCTCTTTCCTCACAATTTTTTAGCCACTTATTCACCTCTATAATCTCCGCTGCCTTCTGTTGTGTCGGCCCGTGAATAGGTAATATGCATACTGAAAATATTACCTTGGATGGTCTTGCCTTGAGCTTTGCTAATTCCCTGAAACAGTTTTTAAGGGACACTCCACCTATCCTCTAGATGAAGTTTGTCTTTGGTGCCAATGTGCACCTGACAACCTGGTCCGGATTCTCACCAGACCCACACCCAGTAATCTGTCACCAATCACACGATATGTCAAACTCGTGGCTGGGACCCAGGTTAAACAACATATTGTTCGACGGATCCACGGTCTTTGTGGAGAATTGCCCCAGTCTCGTTCCTCTAATAATGGGAGTCCCCAACTAAGAGCACCTGTATATCCTGCTCTGTCTTCCTACCCCACCTTACTGGAGCAGTAAGGGTTAGTGTCTTGCTGCAGCAATGCTATTTCTGAGCCGACATCCCCCTCATCTGCCAATCTTGCAAATTTGTCTCGTTGTGGTGTGCAGATCAGGGACTCAGCCTCCTGACATTTTCCTTACTGTCTAGCTGCTTACCCCCAGCTAGCTGACCTTCATGCACCTGCACCTCCATGCTGCCACCACTCCCCAGCATTGTCACAGATCTGCGAGTGATTTAGTCAATTGGGCAGCCAGAATCAATTCCAAAAGTTGGCAATGGATTCAAGTGTTAGCACTGGCTCATTTAGATCCAGGATTCGGGTTTCTAAATTGTTGCAGTATGCACACATCTCCACCACAAGCAGTATGGACCCTCGAAAATGTTTTTCTAAGGATTGAATTCATTGCACAGTTGTGCACTACTGGACCGGCGATTGTCAATCTATGGAGACTCTGGGGATAGGAAGGGTATATGTAACATATGCAGGTGTTAGTCAATTTAGGCAGGTATATAGTCACAGCTAGGCAGGCTTAAGCAGTCTATAGGCAGTTATATGTCTACTCATAGGCAGGTTATATGTCCCGCATAGGCAGGTATAGTCAATTTTAGGCAGGTATATATCTCCCATAGGCAGGTATAGGCAGGTATATGTCCCCTCATAGGCAGGTCATAGGCAGTTATAGACAGGTAAATATCCCCTCATAGGCAGAATATAGGCAGTCATAGGCATGTATATGTCCCCTCATAGGCACGATATAGGCAGTTATAGGCTGGTATATGTCCCCTCATATGCAGGTTATAGGCAGTTATAAGCTGGTATATGTCCCCTCATAGGCAGGTTATAGGCAATTATAGGCAGGTATATGTCCCCATAGGCTGGTATAGTCAATTATAAGAAGGTATATATCCCATCATAGACAGGTATATATCCCCTTATAGGCAGGTTATAGGCAGGTATATTTCCCCCATAGGCATTTATAGGCAGGTATAGGCAGGTATATATCCCCTCATGGGCAGGTTATAGGCAGGTATATGTCCCCCATAGGAATTTATAGGCAGCTACTCACCTTTTCCCGCCGCTCTGAGGCTCTCCCCGCACTCCATCTTCAGGCACAGGTGGCGTGATGTCATCAGGCCGCGCAGCCAGCATGATGACTTAGAACGCTGCCTGTGCCAGAGATTCCGGAAGTCTGCAGGTCTGCTTGCGGCATTCCGGAGTTCTATTGCGGCGCAGGGAGCGCTTGCTCTCTGCTCCGCAATAGAATCTTCGGCTGCATGCGCTCCCAGGAGTCGCATACAGTCGAAGCGATCCCTGTCGGTGCCTTGGCCATGGCAGCGCCCGGACGCCGATGGGTGACCGGAGAGTAAGCTGTATGCGCTCTCAGGAGTTGCATACAGCTAAAAAGATTGCCAACAGCACTCGGGCCATGGTAACGCCCAGATGCTGTCATGTAACTCAGGATTCAGCTGTATGAGACTCCCAGAGGAGTTGCGTACAGGTGAAGTGTCCCTGCCGGCACTCGGGCCATTGCAGCTCCAGAGCGCCGACAGTGACTCGAGTATAAGCCGAGGACGGCTTTATCAGCTCATTTGTTGGGCTGAAAAACTCGGCTTATACTCAGGTATATATGGTAAATTGGTGTTCACCTCGTGTCCTGGTCCATTGGACTATGTCTACACAGCACTGGATTTTCAGCAGATTCAGTATTTTGAATCCGCCGAAAATCCGACCGTACCCTGTGTAGCCCTAAGTAGAAAATCCGTGCTGTAGTCTGCAAAAACCATGCAAAAAAACAGCAATGCGGTGCGGTCCAGCAATATGAAAAATCCATCAGATTTATGGCGCCATTTTTAAATTGCTGTGTAGATCTAGCCTTGGTAATGGTATAGTTTATCAATTATTGGATGATTCTTCATTGCATAAATATGGTAGCACTATATGCACTTACTTGGTTTATGTATTTATTATATGGATTCTTTAAAATATCTGTTTATATTGAATTCCCAAAATTGATTAAACTTTTTTTGCAATGTTTTTATAACGGTTGTTAAAATCCCCCCATCATTTTGTTTTAAATATCATGTTTTTAAAAATTTTGATGTTTTTAGCTCAGTATTTTGGTAAAAAAATTTCCTTTCGAAAAAATTTTTTAAATTTTTTTTTATTACATAGTTACATAGTTAGAGGTTAAAAGAAGACACATGTCCAGATTTAAACCCAAGGGGGGGGGAAAATGTGGGTGAGGGGGGAAAAGGACTTAAACCCCAGGCTCCCCCGGGTTTTAATGCCCCGAAACCCACAAGGCAAGACCAACCTGCCCCGTATAGACCCATATTGCCCCCAGAGCCCCCCCGGGCAGGATCCAGAATTTTCCAGCTACTTTCCTTTTTTATTCTTTAGTTCCGGGTAGGTATCAAAGTTTCTTGAAACTCTTTTCTTTCCTTTTTGGTGACCAGTCCTCAGGCAGGCTATTCCAAATTTACAGTTCTTACAGTAAGAACGCTCTTTCCCTCTGGGAGAGGGGGAATTTTTTTTTCTTATCGGGAAAAGTCCCTTTGTTTTTGAGGGGGCTTCACCTGAAATAATTTTTCCCCTTTTATTTTTTTGTAGGGCCATTTTTATTTTTTTTATTAAATTTTTTCATTGTCCCCCCGAAGCCGTTTTTCTCAAGATAAAAAATTTTTAAAATTTAAACTAACCTCCCCTTTAAAAACTAAGATGCCCCATTCCCTTAAAAGTTTGGGCTCGCTTTGTACTCTCTCTGCTCTATTACATTCTTCTATAAACTGGGGCCCAAAACTGAAAAAGCATTTCTAAGTGGGTCGCACCTTTGCTTTGTCAGAGTAAAAAGAACCCTTGTCCTGCAGTCCATCTCTTTTAATAAACGCAATATCTTACTGGCCTTGAGGAAATGATTGACATTGCATGCTGTTCTGTATTTTATAAAACTAAAAGAACCCCCAGATCTTTCTCAAAAGCATTCCCAAGTTTTTCCCCCCCTAGGACATATGTGCCTTAATTTTTCTCCCAGAGCAAAACCTTACTTTTTCCCATTGAACCCCCCCCAATTTCCAAGGGACCCAAGCATCAGTGTGTCCGGGTTGCTTGAAATTTTATGAGCTTCTTCCATAGTTTGCACTACCCTACATAGTTGGGTCATTGCAAAAATCGACCGTGCTTTGACCCCTTCCCACTATATTTTAAATAATACATTAAAAAAAGGAGGCCCCAATACTGAGCCCTGCGGCAACCCTTAACCCCCCGGGGGACCATCAGGTGGGATTTTTACCACCCTTCTGATCGATCCAGACCAGTTTTTAATCCAATTAACCCCTGTTTTTTAAACCCCAATGGTTTCTAGTTTCCCTAACAAACGTTTTGCGGGACAGTGTCAAAGCTTTGAAAGTCTAAAACACAATATCCAAGTCCCCGTACCCAGATTTCTACTACCTCTTAAAAAAGAAACAGATTGGTCTGACGCTTCTGTCCTTAGTAAAACCCACTGAAAACACTAAAAATATTGTGTTTGTAAACATACTCCTGTTTATAGCCAATGAGCCCTTCAAAAATTTTTCCCCAAAAATTTAAATTTACTGGTCTATAATTACCTGGGCAAGACTTAAACCTTTTTTGAAGAGGGGAATTAATTTGCTTGGCCAGTCTCCTGCCAAATATAGTCACCGGGAAATCTCTACTTCTTCAGGGGCACACGTAACGAGCTGACTTTTAAGAATTTTGGGGTGAATGCCATCAGGGCCTGGAGCCTTTTTAAAAATTCATTTTTTTTAATTTGGGTTTTTGATTTTTTCTACACTGACCAATTAATTATAGCAGTGATGTATTAACAGTATGGCACCCCCAAAATTTTTTTTTTTTTTCTGCACTTGGCCCCCCCCCTCAATACTATCTCCTTTGAAAGTATTGATGAAGAAACCCATTTGTACCTCTGCTTTCTCGGGTCACCAGTGACCGCCCCATCACAGGTTTTTAAGGGGCCCTACTTGCTCGGGACTTGGCTTTTGCATTTTTGTTAAAGAATTTTTTGGGGGTTAGTTTGTATCCTGGCCCACTTCCCTTTTCATTTGAAATTTTAGCTGTTTTATCACTTTTTTACAGATTTTATTAAGCTCTTTTTTAATTTTCAAAAGGGTGATGCCCAACCCTCTGACATATTTTTTTAAAGGGCCCCTTTTTTTTTTTTTTTGCCCCCCTTAACAGAAGGTGAAGCCATGTTGGGTTTTTGTTTTAGTCGCCTATATTGTTACCCATAGGAATATTTTTGTTTAAATTTCCCCAAAGTAATTTTTAAAGTCTCCATTTGGCTTCTAACATATTTGCTAAAAGTGCTCCCAGTTGGTCCCGTATTGCGTCCCTCAAAAAAGCAAAAATTTTGGGCCCTTTTAAAATTAAATTTTTTACTTTTCCCCCTCGTTTTTTTTTTTTCCACTTTAGCTAAAATAATTTTTTATTTGGTACTGTTACCAATTTTCAAAACCGGACCGTTTTCCAAAAAATTTTTGTTTGTTAGAAATGCCAGTCCAAAAGAGCATCCTTCTATGGTTCCTCCACAAAATGCCCATAAAATTTTCCCCTAACAGATTGAGGAACTCCTTTCCTTTTTAGTCGATGCAGAACCGGGCCCTCAACCCGGGAAATTGAAGTCACCCATATTATCACTGTACCCGCCCGAGTTTCCCGCACATTTGATTATCTCTGTTCTTCTATTCCTCAGGTGTTCTGGGGGCTATGATTACCCAAAAATAATATTTTTGCATTAATCCCCCCTTGTATTCCACCCCCAATTTTCACTTCATTTGTACTCCGCCCCGTATTACCCCCTTTCACATTTTTCCTTCTATCCCCTTTCTTAGACCCCATCCCCCTCCCCCCTGTTCGCTCTGTCTTTCCTAAAAGATTAAACCTTGAAGGTTACCCCCCAATCATGCGAGGGCCAGCCATGTTTCAGCAAAAACCTACCACATCAAACACTCCCCTACAACTAGCGCCTCAAATTCCCTATTTTTGTTGCAAAAACTTCTCATTTTGAATAACATTTTTAAGTTCCCTTTGTTTTACACTTTTTGTCATTTGGGTTTTGGGATTGTATCTAAATGTTCATTAGAATCATGGGGGTATACTTACCCGATCAGTAGACAGCATGGATTAAACGTTCCTTTTCAGATGGCGTTTTCGTTAAACATCTTCCTTTGGTAGATCATGGGATTATACATTCCCCTTTCGATGATGGCATGGGGTTTACATTATCCTTTTTAGACGCATTGATTATTAATTTTCAGTTAGTAGTGATTTAATTCATGAGATATTGTGGGTACCTATATCTTCAAAGTGGTTTGCAACACATGGATTCCTTATCCAGGCTTCTCCACCCCCCCATTCCACTTCTCCACCCGCCCAATGTTTCCCCCCCCTCTCTAACCAAAACTCCCCCCTTTATTTTTATATTTTTCCTCCCTCCCATCCCTAGTTTTAAATACCCCGCACCCCCTTCTAGAATTCTTTCCCCCCACGAGACCCCTTCCATTAGGGCAATTTTTTCGTAGAAAACAGATTGTTCCCCAATGAAAAAAACAGCCCCGTGCCTAAGAACCCAAAAACCCTCTGTCCTACACCAAGATTAGCCACATTTTTAAATCCCTGGCTCCCGTTGTCTTTTTTGAGTTGGCATGGCACGGCAGTATTGGGAAAAAACAACCTTGGGGCCTTCCTTCAGCTTTGAGCCTAGTTCTTTTAAAAATTTTTCTTTAGGGCCTCCCCTCCGGTATTCTGCATTGGGCCAAATGGACCCAACAGCTGGGTATCGCCCGCCCCCCCAGAAAATTATCCACCCGGTCCACCATGACGAACCCGGGCCCCCAGGGAGAAGCAAACATTGGTTAGGCGGTCCTGGTGACATAGTTTTACATTTTATCGTTCATTTATAAAATTATTGAATTTTATTTATTTTCCCTTGCTATTTTCTTTCGGTATATATTGATTTATTCGTTATAGTCAGTCTCTATTATTGTGCCTTGTTTGTTTTTTGAATAATTAAACGTAGTGACAAGGAACAAAAGCCTAAAGGGTTAAAAACTTGAAAACTAATGTAAACACTCGGTCATTAAAGGAAAGGAACAGAGCAGGGAGTGAGACATCATCCTGACCACTGCTTCAGGCTGTAAGAGGAGAAAAAGTGACTGATAACTATGGAACCCTTTGGGTGAAAAGCAGTGAAAAACAAACTAACTTGAAAGAAGAAAAAATAAAGGGCAAAATTTTAAATTTTGAAAAATCTTTTTTTATCCTTTCCTACTTTTTAAAAGGAAAATAAATGGGAAGGGAAATTTTTAATTTTTGGAGGAAAATATAACAAAATTTAAATTTTCAATCAAAAATTTTTACCACTGCATAATCATTGACTATAGGCTGGGGTTTTACTGTTATATCCCTTATGTTTTAAAATTCTTTTTATTAAGTTAGCAAACAACAATACAAGAAAATACAGTCATATGCTTATATTGAACAAGGAAACAGTGCAGAAGACAGAAGCGACCTAATCAAAGGAACAGAGATGATTTAATATTTTACAACATGGCAAAATTTTGGGTACTATTATTTAGGACTACTATACCTATGTGCTGAACACACTTAACATCTGCTATTGGTGTTTGTTTTCCATCAATGCGAAAAGTTATTTCAAATTATATTTAGTCCAAATGTTTTCCATGCTGTGAAATACTGAACTTTTTAGATGAACAATAAAACCCCCCTTTCACTTTATGACTAGCAACCCCCTTGGGGTTATGACCTTTTTGCAAAATGTTAGTGATTTTAAAAAGGAACTTCACGGGCAAGTCATATAGACAGGATGCTTAACCATATGTCAAGACACAAAAAAGTTTTCTCTGCTATGGCATTTCTAGGCGTATTACAGCTGGAACAGGAATACCACCAATGACCTAGCACCTGCCAAAAACCTCAAGCCACTTTTTCTTCTTTTCCTCCTTGACCTCCTCCCCCTTTGACACTGTCGACCCCCTCACTCCTCCTCCCATTCTCCCCCCTTGGACAAAAGGGCCCTTTCCTGGTTTCCTCGTAATATTGGACCCTTTAAGTCTCTCACTCTGCACCCCCCCCTCCCCTCGCCCTCTCTGTTGGTGCCCCCCCCGGGGGCGTCCTGGGCCACTACTCTTTGCCCATTACACTTTGGTTTTGGGTAACAATAGTCGATGGCTTTCAATAGCATCTGTATGCTGATAATACCCAACTCTACATCTCCGGCCCAGATATTTTCTCTCTACTCTCCCAGATTCCTGACTGTCTTTCGTCCATATCCCCCTTCTCCTCATGTCTCCTGAAGCTAAACGTGGAGAAAACTGAATTCATCATCTTCCCACCGTCCCACTCTATCCCGCCACCTGATCTCTCTATCACTATTAATGGCTACACTCTATCACCGGCTCCACAAGTGCACTGCCTTGGGATAACTCTTGACTCCAATCTGTCCTTCAAACCGCACATCCAAACCCTCACCTCTGCCTGTCACCTCCACCTAAAAAATATCTCCTGTGTCCGCTCATTCCTTAACTTCAAAAGCACAAAAATGTTTGTGCACGCCCTCGTCATCTCACAACTAGACTATTGCAACATCCTTCCCTGTGGCCTCCCAGCTAGCACCCTCGCTCCCCTCCAATCCTTCCTTAAATCTGCTGCCGTCTGATTCACCTCTCTCCTCGATACTCCTCAGCCTCTCCCTCTGCCAATCCCTTCACTGGCTTCCCATTGCCCAGCGAATCCAGTTCAAGTTAGTAACCTTGACCTACAAGGCTCTCCATAACCTCTCCCCTCCATACATCTCTGCCTTAATCTCCAGATACCTCCCCTCATGTCATCTCCGCTCCTCACAGGACCTTCTTCTCTGCTCTCCCCATGTCAACTCCTCACATAACCATATCCAAGACTTCTCTCGTGCTTCCCACACACTCTGGAACTCACTGCCCAACACCTCAGACTCTCCCTCACTCTCACCAGCCTCAAAAGCACCCTGAAAACCTATCTCTTCAGAATTGCCTATAACCAACAATAACCTTGCTGTCACTACACCGTCCACAAACATGTCCGCCCCTTACCTTCTATCTCTTCCCACCTTCCTTGTAGACTGTAAGCCCTCACAGGCAGGGACCTCTCTCCTTCTGTACAAGTTGTAAGTTATTAATTTGTCACCTTTGTACTTGTTTGACCTATTATATATTCAACCCGAATGTACAGCGCCCTGGAACCAAGGGTGCTCTAAAGTAAATAATAATAATAATAATGATAATACCACTTTTAAAGTGATATACCTGAGCCAGAAATGTTGCCCTAGTGCTAGAATGCACCTGAATTATGACCTGCTCTCTATGCCATTGTATACTCGCCAAATTTCATGCATGTTGCCCAAGGTGCTTGGGGCACACAAATACACAGTGCATGTGTAACAGTACAGTAAATACATATTTGCATGGTATACACAATCAACAAGTGCAGTTAAATGTTCAACAATATTCTTTGTAAAGGGACATACCATAGGAATTGTATGTAAAGGAGAAGGTTAGCCTTGAAGTAACTTGACTTGCAACAACCATATCGGCTTAATGAGGTCTGATCATATAGCTCAAAATACATTTTTCATAAATGGGAAATTACAATACTGGCCACATCACTTACAACCATACACTTGCAAACACATAAAAGGACATATCTGATGTGATGTTTACAAACATAAACCATTTTCCCTCATTTCCACTAGCAGAATTTTCATTATTCTTATAATTACTCTGCAGTGAAAAGTATGGATAAGCAGGATATTTCTACAGCGTATAAATAGAGTTGTAATGAATTCAGGTCCGCTTAGTTGTTTACAATGGAAGTAGCCCATACACAACCATACACTTGCAAACACATAAAAGGACATATCTGATGTGATGTTTACAAACATAAACCATTTTCCCTCATTTCCACTAGCAGAATTTTCATTATTTTATAATTCACTTGCTAGGAAATATATTGGATAAGCGGATATTTCTACAGCGTATAAATAGGTGTGTAATGATTCAGCGTCCGCTTAGTTGTTTACAGTGGAAGTAGCCCATTAAAAACAAATATATTGCCATGACTATCAGAAAAACATGTATGATCAGCTTAATGGGGTATTCCCATCTCTGCAATCACATTTGAATCAATACATCATGTAAGTATATGCATTTTTATGCTAATACCTTCATTTTTTCAAATTTGCAGTGCTAGGGAGATACTTATTCTTGTCCACCCCATGTCCCTATTGCTGTATTTGCTGTGTGTCCCATGATTGCAGCCAGCACCGCAATCCAACCTTTTTACGGACTTTGGATGCGATGTTTTAGTGAATCTTACAGAAAAGCAACAATTTTATCAAAGTGCTGGACTTTTCTTTGAATTCACATTTGCTGATAGCGGAAAGCATCCTTGTTCTTAAGGAATATGAAAATTTGATTGCTTTCCTTTATTCTATTTCTACTATAAAACATTGGTGGCTGTGCTTGAAGGTGTTTTCTGTACATGACTATGGGGCAGTTATCTCACGTGAGCTGCTTGTATTGGCGTTTACTGATATGCATTACTGCAGCTACATGGACATAGTAATCTGTGAACTTGAGATCAATAATTGACTTCTATGGGAGAGTTTTCTAGGCATGCTCTATCCATTTGACCATCAACTGTTGGGAATGGTGGCTCTTCTATTCTATACCCTGGTGTTATTTTCAGCTGGTAATAGAAGTAAAGAACCTACCAGCCAAGCACATCTAAGTAGCTGCTATGCCCATAATTACATGGACTGTCTGTCAGTTCTGTGTTGTTGCATCAGGGATGGATAAAATCAGTAGTTACAGAAAGGCTATTTATTGTGGGGGTCAGTTAGCAAAGGTTAACTGAGGTAATGATTGTCATTACATTGGCATAATTAGCAGTGAATAGAATGGATCCTTGTGTTGCAAAGTAGTGCTGAAGCCATCCTGTTCTGCTGTACTTAGAACCCCGAAGATGAAAGTCTAGCAAAGCCCTTACCAGGGCTTTCTTCCATGTATTTATTTTATATGTACATGGTAATATGAAAAAAGGGGGACAAGAGGAAGATTGGAGAAACCGGGCTAAAAAATGCAGGGTCAGGTAAGTGGTCTGAATTTTCTTTTCATCATGCTGTTAGTAATTACGTAGATAGCACCATTGTGAATACCCACCCAGAAGTTTTCTTGTCTAGTGATGGGTCACCCACCAAGCTGGAAAAACAGTAAAAAATTTTTAAGGGTGACTATATGTGGATACAGCTATAGTCTTTTGCAGACAATTCCACGGCTGAAGTGCGCCCCACGCCCCACCTCCTTTAAACATCTATGAACGGGGCTGCGTCTGATATCGTGCTGAAAAGACGCCAGATATCTGCCATAGCCCCGTTCATACATGTCGCCCCTTGTGGACCAAGTTGTATGGTCTACCAAACTTCAGTATACAGCGTTGGTATTATATCCTGGCAGAGTTATTCCTCTGGTTGCGAGCTTGCCAGCTTTGGTTGACAGATGATAATGTATTGCATCTGTCTCAATCATCTACTTAAAGGGGTTTTGCCACGAAGTAAAATTGACGTGGGAAGCTTGCAAATGAAATAACAAACATTTTCACCATTCATTATTATTAAAAATTCTGCACCATTTCTGTTTTAGCTACTCCTTTAGTGATCCATTGTTTACAGCTCGTTTCCAGGGGATACGACCAGAGCTGAGAGCTCCTCACTCCTGGTCGCACATGCTCAGGCATCACTTCTCCAGCTACTGAGTCTTCAAGCCCCAGGTGCTGTCATTCTACTCCTGTCCCCTGTGTTCCTTAGTAATTAGTCAAACAGTGCAAATCAATAAAAAAGAAACCTAAATCAAGTTTATGCATTGATAAAGAGAAAAAAAAATCCACAGGTTTGGTTCCTGCAGGGATTTGAACCTAGGACCCTTGTGCCTGGAGGCAAAAGCTTTACCGTTCAGCTACTCACAATGCTTTACATAAACAGACCTTTCTTTGACTACAGAGAGGAAAGGCCTGGTAATGTCATCGTGCTGGGTCACATGATATGCAATTCAAACACACATGCCTCCTTCTGAGCACACAGAGCTGAATAGCTGGATACAGGAGGTATGAAATGAGATTGTGGCAAAACCCCTTTAAGGTTAAGTTCACATGATGCATATTTCCCATAAAAAATATACAAAAAAATAGACTGTATAGTTACAGTACATAACAGATATCTGAGGGATACTGAAAGATGTGTAATTAACTGCCCTAGTGGCATTTGTGTGTTTTGCACACAAATGCCAGAGCAGTTCCAGAGCAGTACAGTGCATTGTGTTGTGCTACCATATGTGAAACCTTCATTTTGGTGAGCAGCCAGCTGTAAGGGTCTGTGTGGACTGTGGAATACCTTCAGCCTTGTAGAAAGCTATCGTTAGACCTGTATGTACTCTGTAAAGCCCTGAAAAATAGGTTAGAAATTGGGAGAGATTGGCTTTCCAGTGGCCTCTGTGGAAACCGATTTTGTAAGCCAGTGTAATGGTGGGAGATGCTGGGACAAAGACAGGTGGTCCTTGTTAGAGTATGGAGTAAGAGAAAACGCTTCACCTGTGTACAATAAAAGCTACAACTAGATTTTCAGCATATGTTCCGAGGAGCATATGCCCTGAATCCCTAGGACAGCGCTCAATGGACTGCACATCTGCAGGACAGACTTGCTGGCTGTCACAGACTCTTGCTGTGATAGACAGCAAGTGTAGCAGAGCAATGGCGGGCACAGCAGAGGAAGATAAATGACCTCTGTCATCCTTTTCTGCATGCCTGCAGTGGGGGATGTCAACCAGCCTTCCTGTTTGCTGGATAGGCTATTCAGCATTCAGGAAAGATGGGCGATCCTCAAGCTGTAGTTTTTTTTACAGGTTTCCCTTTTGGACAAATTGTCTGGACTAGGTTGGACCAGCATTGCATCAATTTCTTAAACAAAATGGTCAACAAGGACCAGTGTCAGGGAGTGTTTATTTAAATAAATAGTTTTTTTATTTGTTTCTGTGGGGGGGGGGTTCATTTTTTTCCAGTGGTACTGGGAAGAGCCAGGTTAGCGATGATAATATGATAATGGGCACATAGTACCTGAAATGAGTAATCAGTAACCGTTTGTCTGTCTTCCTCTGGAATTCTATTTATGAAGGATGGAATATTTTTGGAGCCTCCAATTATCTGTGCACCACAGTACCGGGTAAGCTAGCTGTTGTAACTTTTTATACATCTAATGTGATGCTTCGCTTCTGGGGCGGTTGCAGACAGGTATTTTTAGGGTGGGAAGGGGGCGATATCCGTGGACCTTCCCATCCTGATAGGATCAGTCTGCAGCTGGTTTTTCGTTGGCCCCACATCATTTTTTTTTCAATAATGTGTTCTTTTTAGATTATTAATAGAGGATAGAAATCAAAACTATGTGGAGTTCCCCCATTTTTACCCAGCCAAGATAAAACCAGCAGCTGCAGGCTGATATTAATAAGATGGAAATGTCCATGAATATTGGTAATTTCCCACTCTAAAAATTCCAGTCTGCAGCCACCCGAAATGTGGATCATCATATTAGATGGTCCCTCTTCTGACGATAACCTGGCTCTTCCCAGTAGCCCTGATGCATTGGATAATGGGGTAATAGTGACAGGTTGTTAGTGTAAGCCTTGTGGTGACAAAAAATACTGCTGGCTGACACTAAGCCCCAGTGATAGTAATTAAGTAATTAAAATACTTTTGCAAAAACCCCCAATACAAACACGGAAAAAAACTCACAAAGACAAAAGAAAAAAACAATTTATTTAAAAAAAACCCACCCCTGGCACTCCCCTCGCCCAACCTTTAAGAAAATTACAAATTAAAAAACAAACCCCTGCACCATTTAAAGGTTATGGCTTTTGACTGGTCATCGGGGGTGCAGGGGATTGGGAGTTTTGGCCCAGCTGCACCACAAACCCCTGGTGGGGTTGGCCTTTTTCCCTTCAAAAAAAAAAGGTTTTTTTTTTTGGCCCTGAAAATTGCTGAACTGTTCCTCCTCGTTCCCCCCATGAAACCAGTTTTTTAACCCCCTTTACCAAACACCCAATAACCCCCCTGACCACCCCCAAACACTCAAACCCCCGCCCCACCCCCCTTTTTCCCCCCGATGCTTCCCTTACTCCACCTACCACCCCACAGAGAGTTTGTGCAGAGTTGGGAACAACTTGGAAGGTGCTGTAAAAGTGAGGAGTCTAAGATGTTAGTGTGGTTAACTTTGCAGGGACGCAGCATGGCCAGACAAAGTCGTCATGGCGACCTGGAACAAATGGAAAAAGGGAAAGAGAACATCACCTGTGGTCCCTTGTTTTAACTGTAAAAAATTCTCCCAGAGCGCCTGTGTACAAACGGGGGATTCCCCCCAAAAATGGTCCCGAATGGCAGGAAATTTTGGGTGTAGTAGTTTAAAAATTTGTATTCGGGAACAAAATTGTGTTTTAAATTAAAATTGGGGTACCACGGGGCTCAGTTTTTGGGGTCCTATCCTTTTTAAATATTTTCAAAAAATGATCTTACACGGGGGATTGCCCTTAGAATATCGTTTTTTGCAATGATACAAAGCTCTAAAAGGGAAATCCACCAATAGGGGGAATAATGTTTTTATTACAAAGGGGATCGGGATGGGTTGGAGCCTGGGCATAGAAAGGGGGGCAGGAATAAATTTTTAAACACTGAAAAATGCAAGGAAAATGCACGGGGGAGGGAAAAAACCATTACAGGGATTACATTTTTAAAATTTGGAAAAACACTGGGTAAAAGTGACATGGAAAGGCCCTTGGGAAAACCTGGGGGAAACAGAAAACCCTTAATTGTAGCAGCCATTTCAGGCACAGCCCCCAACCCTAATAGATCAGGGGTTGAAATTAAAAAAGGGGCATAGATGAAACAAAGGGGGCCCTTAAATTCTCCCATTTTTACAAGTAAACGGGTTAGCCCACAAAAGGGAAATATTGTGTACAGTTTTGGACACTATTTCAAACCCGGAAAGAGCTTGAACAGGGACAAAGGCGGGCAACAAAAAAAATAAAAGGGCTGGGGTTTGGGCTGCAAAAACCTAAATATTAAACAAGGTTTTAGGGTTTAATTTTTGTTTTTGGAAAAAAATGGGCTTCAGGATACAAAATAAAAAAGTTGTGACGGTCCCGGTAGTGGTCAAGGGACCACCGCAAGCGATTTGGGGGAAGCCCATGCCAGGGAGCGGGAAACCAAAATATTTTCCCCTTTTTTCACCAGAGCCCCCCGCAAAGCGGGGGGGGACTTTCCCGGGGGGAGTTTTTCCCAGGGCGCTTTCCACGGCCCGGGGCTTGCCTGCGGGGGGCGGCCCCAAAGGGTAGGCAAGGGACAGATTCGACAGGCAGGCTCGTATCGGGGGCAGGCAAGGGCCCGGGCAAGCACAAGATTCCCTGGTTTGGGAAAAGAAAGCAGGGTTCGGGAACAAAGGAAAGGGAAGAAAAAGACTCGTGGAACGCTTTCTCGTTTTGGCATGAGGGACTAATGATCCCCGGCCCGGGGTTTCCAGGAAGGGGGCCGGGCTTAAATAGGGAAAAAGTGCCCCATCAAAGAAACCCAAATTTCCCCGGGGCACTTTTTCCTTTTAAAATTTTACACTGACGGCACCGGAAATCCCTCCCCTTTGGGAGCGGGGCCGGGGGGCGCGGCCGCGGGGCTGAGACAGGCTGAGCAGGAGCGTGGCCCGGTAAGTGGGAAAAGCCCGGGAGGGCAGGGGGGTAGCGGACCCCCCAACCCGAAAGTGGGGGGGGTCGGGGGCCACTGGGGGGTTTGGGGCACGGGCGCCTTGCGACCCGGACGGGGGTTTTCCCGGGGGGTCCACACAGTCCCCCCCCCCCGGGGGGGTTGGGGGCCCCCCCCCCCTTTACTGGGGGTTGAGGAAAATTTTTTGGGTGATGCCGCGGTTCCCGGATGTAATTTGCCCCCCCCCAAACCCCTCCTCGGGCCCGAAAAACCCCCTTTCCCGTCCACTAGACTCCCTCAATTTTTCTTCATACCCAAAAACTCCTTGACCCCAAAACATTTGGGAGCATCACCCCAGACGGAAGGGGGGACAGACTTCTGAGGGGAAACGGTTTTAAGGGCCCGGGTTTTAGTAATGAACTTTTAATGAGTTTTTGAAAAATTTGGCATGGGGTAGGGGGCCGGAGTTTGGAAAGATCGGGGGTTTTTTCGACTATTTAAACCCCGAATTGGGCCCAGGAAAACGGGGGCGCAGTTTTTTAGGAAGGCAACTTAAAGGGCGACATAACTGGCGACAGCCACACCTTGTCCCTTGGGGAGAAGACAGGGGAGGGCTTCTTCTTTTATCGGCTTTGGGGGCCCGCGTGCGCTCGGAAAACACGGGGGCAAGACTTTGGTTGGGGTCTGGGGCCAGATGGCTTCATGTTTTGGACCAGTTCATTCCGGGCCCCCTAACTTCGGGGGGGGATTCCAGAGGGTGAAGTTTGGGGGGGAATTTCAGGGCCAAAATAATTTGAATGGGGAGACCCCCCTGGAAATCAAACTAAGGGGGTTTTTAAAAAAGAACTTTCCCCCCAAGGCAGCAAGTTGGGCCAATCGTCTTTTGGGGTGCAAGACAAGTGGCGAATTTTTTCATCCCAAGGGGCCCGGTTGACCCTTTTCCACCTGGCCATTCGTCTGAGGGGGGGTAAGCAGAAAGAAGGGCGAGCTTCACCTGGAGTTTTTGAAAAACAGGGGTCGCCAAAACCTTTAAAAAAACTGGACCCCCTGATCCTAGACGATTTGGGGAGGGGGCCCAAGTTTGGGCGGAACAACCCGATGGAAAAATACTCCGCCACGGGGGGCAGATCAAAGGCCAGGCAGGGGAACAAAATTCCCAACTTTGGGGAACCGGGTCTGTGATCACCCAAATGAGGGTGGGTTTTCCAACCGAGGAATTTGGGGATCGGTTTTAAATTCCCCTAAACAATGGGGGCCATGGTTTTAGTTTTTGGGACGGGAGTGGGTGTAATTTGGGCCCGCCGGCTTTTTGACGAGGGTCCCTTTTTTACAGGCACAAGGGGTTTACAAGACACAACAAAGCCTTGACTTTTCCCTTAAAAGACTCTGGCAATCAAAAGAACCCGGGGTATCAAAAAAGGAAAAGTTTTTTTCCGGCGCTTGGGGTTACCGGGGCCCCCAAGGAGGGGAATGTCCCCCCTTTCAAGATGCGTCCGGAGGGAGGGCTACGAAAGGTTTTTTCCCGGAGGAAAACCCTTTCCCGAGGTCAACTAAAGCAAACCGAGATAAAAACGCTCTGGGGGAATTTTATGCTCTTTGGGGGTAAATCCCCTTCAAAACCCCCCGCTTGGGCGGGGGCACGGAGAAAATTGTCTGCCTTTTTTAAAGTTCTTCTCTGCCGGGGCCCTAAGTGGATCTGGAAGTCGAACCGGGAGAAGAAAAAGCGACCCCACCAAACCTGGCGGGGTTAAGTCGCTGAACCCCCTGGGGGTATTGGAGGGTTTTTTTTTGGGCCTGAATAATGCAGATGGGATGGCGGCCCCTTCCCCGATAACCCCCACTCCCCAAACCAGATTTATGGCCAGTAGCCCCGGGCGCCAAACGGTAGTTTCCCCAAGCCCAGGAGAACGCCTTTGGAAAAAAAAGGGCCCCAAGTTTTCGGTCTTGCCCGGGGGGCCCTTTTTTTCGTAAGAAAATTTCTTCCACCCCCCAAGACGAGGGGATCCCCCTTCCCCAAATGAAAAGGGGCTCGCAGGGTCCGGCCGCGAAAGGATAGATACTGGGTAAAGGGGAGACTTAAACTTTTAAAAATGCCCTTCAGCTTTGGGAGGGCCACCGTGGTTTTGCGGGGGTTTTTTTTTTTTAGTGGGCCCTATCAGAGCCGCTAGCAAAAAAGTGGGGGAAAAAATTGGCGATAGTATTTTCAGAACCCCCGGGAAACGCTGGTTTAAAGGGTCGCCCCGGCTGACTGTGCGGGCCCCCTGCAACACGGCAAAAGTTTCGCGGGTCCATCCATTTTTCCCCTTTGGGCAAAAACGATATACCGCAAAAACGGGGAAGCTGGTTTGGGGGGAAGAGGGGACTTCCCCCAGCTTGGCATAAAAATGGTTTCCTCAGAGACCTTCAAAACCAAACGGGCATGGCGGGGGGGGTTTCGAGGTCAGGAGAGTACCCCAAAAAATTTCATCGAGGTAAACCACTACGCAGGTGTAGAGGAGGTATCGGAAGATGTCATTCACGAGCTCCTGGAAGACGGCAGGCGCGTTACACAGTTCGAAGGGATTCACCAGGTACTCAAAGTGCCCGTCCCTGGTGTTGAAGGCCGTCTCCCATTCATCGCCCTTGCGGATTTGGACCAAATTGTAGGCCCCTCTCAGATCCAGCTTGGAGAAGATCTTTGCGCCCCGCAAGCGGTCAAAGAGTTCTGTGATCAATGGCAGAGGGTACCGGTTTTTCACCGTGATCTTGTTCAGACCCCGGTAGTCTATGCAGGGCCGTAAGGAACCGTCCTTCTTCTTTACGAAAAAGAACCCTGCACCTGCGGGAGAGGAGGACTTTCGAATGAACCCCTTCCGGAGATTCTCTTGGATGTACTCTGACATGGCTTGTGTCTCTGGAACCGATAAGGGGTAGACTCTGCCTTGAGGAGGACTGGTGCCAGGCAATAAGTCAATCGGGCAGTCGTAAGAACGACGTGGAGGAAGACTCTCAGCTTGTCTTTCAGAGAACACATCAGCGTACTCCAGATACTCGGGCGGCAGACCGGGCAGCGGCTCACGAAGGGTCGAGCGGGAGCAGGAAAGCACCAGGCGAGGCATCACTAAACCACACCCCCGACAGTTGGGACCCCAACGAGTTACTTCTCTAGACGTCCAGTCCAGCGTTGGAGAGTGGAGCTGCAGCCATGGAAGTCCGAGGAGGACCGCCGACGAGGAGCGAGGCAACACGTAGAAGGAGATCTCTTCCTTATGTAGCGCCCCTACGTGGAGTGACAGTGGCTTGGTGGCAAACTGGATGGTGTCGCTAAGCAGCTCCCCGCTGACAGACAAGATAACGAGCAGTTTCTCCAGGCGGACCACCGGAAGACGATACTATCTCACCAGGGACTGATGGATAAAGTTCCCGGCTGAGCCCGAATCCAGAAACGCCGGGACTTGGAATGAGACTCCAGCTTCCGAGACGACCTGTACTGGCATCAGCAGGCGTGGAGAGGAGGAGTTTGCACCTAGGTATGCCTCTCCTACAGAACCTAGGTGCGGGAGTTTCATGCATGCTTGGGATGCTTGGGACAGCCCTTTCCCAAAATGCTCTGAGCTGCCACTGTAGAGGCACAAGTTCCTTTGCTGACGCTTTGGGCCCAAATCTTGCTCAGAGAGGCGAGCCCGATCAATTTGCATGGGCTCCTCGGTGGGTGTTTGCGACTGTGGTGCAGGAGGCCTCTGGAACACCAGCGCCAGGTGAGGAAACTGGCGAGGTTGGGCTAGCTGACGCTCTTGCTGAAACTCCTCCTCGCGTTCAATGAAGCGCACATCAATGCGGGTGGCCAAAACCCGGATCAAGTCACTGAGGGAGGGGGGATGTCTCTTGCGGCCAAGACGTCCTTAACTCGGCTTGAGACTCCTTTCTTGAAGGTGGCACACAGAGCGGCCTCGTTCCATGACAGTTCTGAGACTAAGGTGCGAAATTGCACCGTGTAGTCTCCCACGGACAAATCCCCCTGACGTAGGTTTAGAAGGGCTGAGCGGTGATGAGCTGCTGCACCATGGAGGAGAGTTGCTCGAGCTGCTGCGCCTGCTGCGCGATCTGTTGAGATTGCTAGACCACGATGGTGGTGATGTTGGCAACGCTCGGCAAGGACACCTTGGCGGGATCCATGGCCGGATCCTACTGTGACAGTCCGGTAGTGGATCCACTGGACCACCGCAAGCGATGGTGGAAGCCCACGCCAGGGAGCGGAATCTAAGTAGGTCCCGGTTTTCACCAGAGCCCGCCGCAAAGCGGGATGGACTTGCTGCGGCGGGAGTTTACCAGGTCGCTTCCACTGGCGGGACTTGCCTGCGGTGGCGGCCAAGGGTAGGCGGTACAGATTCGACAGGCAGGCTCATAGTCGGGGACAGGCAGGAGGTCAGGGCAAGCAGCAAGATTCGTGGTCGGTAAACGTAAGCAGGGTTCGGTACACGGTAGGCAAGACAAGACTCTTTGGAACGCTTTCTCGTTAGGCATGAGCACTAAGGATCCGGCAAGTCTGCCAGGAAGGGGCCGGACTTAAATAAGGACAGCGCCCGGCAAAGACCAATTACCGGCGCACTGTCCCTTTTAAATTTCAGAAGGGTCTGGATACATTTCTAGATGTAATATAACAAGTTATAGTGATTAGGATTCTGGAGAGGGGTAGTTGATCCAGGGATTTATTCTGATTGCCAGATTGGAGTCGAGAAGGAATTTTTTCCCTAACATGAGGACAATTGGCTTCTACCTCATGTTTTTTTTTTGCCTTCCTCTGGATCAATACTTTAACACTTTAGCAACACTTTAGCAAAATGGGCTGAACTGACGTATGTCTTTTTTCGGCCTGACAAGCTATGTAACTATATGGTGGTGACATGTGGTCATGATGTGGTGGTATATTTAGTACTTTTTGTAGGTGATATGTGGTCATAGTGTGGCAGCATTATTCAGTCACTCTGTGGTGGTGATATGTGGTCATGATGTTGTGGTATTATTCTCTAACTATGTGGTGATGATATGTGGTCTTGGTGTGGTGGGATTATTTGATCTTTGTATAGTGGTATCATTGATAATATCAGTCTTGGTTTGGTCAATAACAGTATGGTGATATTTTCTCCTTGTATATTGGTATTACATGGTCACTGTTCGACCATTATATATAGGTATCATACATAGAACATTGTCTTATAGTTATTTGTATGGTTTTATGTATATACAGCACATTACTTTATTTAAATACCTATTTACAGACCTAGTAACGCCGCTTTTGTGTTTGGCCGTGCTTGGGGGCATGGCCTGATGTGTCCCTTTTTGCAATCTCTAAAAGTTGGGAAGTATGGCTAAACTGCCAGTTAGAGTGTGACCGAGGAAAAGTTGCTAGTAGTATAATGTACTGTGTTAGCCATAGAAAATAGTAGAAGAGTGAAGAAATCAGGCGATATCTTTTAGAGTTAACCGAGTATATTTGATGGTAAGCTTTCAAGAGTACTAGCTCTCTTCTTCAGACATGATGTTATACAAGAGACTGAAAATTCAGACTTTTTATACACAAAAGACATGGATCTTCAAAGGAACTTAGAATCTTTAAAAATAACAAAATGCAATATAAGTAGAGCAGTTATTTACTACAATTGTAGTTATTTACTACAATTCAAGAAATAAACAATCTGGAAACTTGTGGGGCGTGACCGAGGGATCAGTAATTCATGCTTTTATCTGTTTGCAATCAGGGGTGATTTGGACCCCCACATTTTAAACATAGTGTGACAAGTCCAAATTGCAAAAGTTTAAATCTCAATAAGTGGTCTTCTTGGGATGTGCAGCCACGTAGATTTTTCTGTGTTTTAATAGTGAATCCGTGTGAATTTATGCGCTGACTCTCTGAGTCTCTGCCCTGTTTACCCCTAGGAAAAGTTGGAACTTTTCTGTGTGAAACACGAGGTTATTTTACTCTAAGAAATCAAATCACAAAGAAAACAGATAAAACCTTCCCCATACAGGGAAAAACCTGCAGGAAAAAAAGGAAAAATAGAAAATATCCCTTTAGAATAAAAATAAACAGTATATCCCATAGCTTCAACATAAAGAGAAACAAACTACTGCAAAAACTCAGTCCTAAATTTGTAATTTTAGTATAAAAACACATGAATAAAGTATATATTTACTAATATACTCTCCAGTCCACTGTATGTCTTCCTATCACTCTGTTTTGAAATTTTCCTTCAAAATTTTGTCTTATATGATAGAATAAAGAAAAATCAGCCCCCCACCCCCACCAAAACCTAGGTTTGGCTTCACACATTCTCCTTCCATGGCCATGGTCATATTCAGGTTTATCTAAATTATGCACACACTGACACATTTTAAACTATCCACATACATTCTGAAAACAGTTTTATACAATTTACATACTGTCAAAAGTTGAAGGTTTGGTCACTCCCTGGTTTTTTCCTGTGCGAGTACCCAACCCCCCGCTAACTGACTGAAAGCCCCCAGTCAAAAGGAAATCCAGGATAATAGCGAAAAAAACCAGCACCCACGGACATTAAAAAAGTAGAAAAAAAGATTCCAGGTTTATTGAAGGTTAAAAGAGTACAAAATGTATAAAATAGATCGCAAGGCCGCGCATTTTCGGGCCGAAGCTCCTTAGTCAGGCACTAGATTCAATAAAAATCACTCTAATATACCCCAACCCCTCATCCATGACACTCATACATGATCGGCCGGGGGTAAGACTATAAAACTAAAAAACTTTAATCATGATTAAAACCCAAAAAAAATTTAAATTTGATACTAGCATAGGGGTTATGAGGTCAATCTTTTTTCAAGCCAAGCGGGACAACCCGGGCCCCCGAGTTTAAAAATACCCCACCACCTTCGCGTCCCACAGTTTTTTTCTATGTCTCCACCCCCTGGGTTTTTTTTAACTCTTTCGATTCCCTGAACTTAAAAACTGATTATCTCCGAGGGCTTCTTGGAAGTTTTTGGGGATGCCTAATACTCCAAGTTTAAAATTTTTCGGGATCTGATTTGCTAGGGATACGTGTTTTTCAATGTGTACGAAACCCACATATTGTTACAACATTTTCTCACGTACAAAAAACACAACCCAAACGTGTTTTTAATAATAAATGATGTATTTATATCTGTGTTTTGCGTGTGGAATGGGAAAACTTGTGAAAAATGGGACTAGTTGCAAGTAATGCACTTAGAAGTCCACATTTGTACATACCCCTAACAGACAGCCAAGATTAGAAAGGAAAATTTCCTAGAAGAAAAAAACCCTCGGAAAAAAGTTTTCAGAGTGTTCCCCGTCTAGAGACAAAACAAACACTTGAGATTTTTTAAATGTTGTTATGTTAGTATTTTCTCCCATTAAAGGGGGAAAGTTTTTTAATAATCTCAAAGTTTTTTATTAACTGGGGGCCGAAAAGGGAAAAGTGATCTTTTTATCCTGTTTTATTTTTGTTCCAGTTTTTTTGGGTTTTTTGGTTTTGGGTTTTTAAAAGATCCTTACTAACATTTGCATTTCGGGTATTTTTCCAATAGCCCTTTGGGGATAGCCCGTTTGTTCAACCTTTCAAAACGTCTTTTTTATAAATTGAAAAGAATCTGGAAAAAGAACAATTCCCTTTTTTTTTCTCGTTATTTTCCAAAAGGGATGGCCCCCCCCAATGACATGTCTGGGTTTGGTGTATTTGCCATGAAGTATAGAAAATTACAGCAATGGGTTTACGTAGGGGAAAACTTTTTCCCCTTTTTGTTTTTAGACCCACCAATGTTATGTCCAGAAAATTAATGGGATCTTTCTGCCTGAAATGTAAAAACTGAGGTTCATATATTTTTTTTCGTAATTTCCCCAAAATCAAAAAGCCGTTTATGAATCCCCCCCCCACATCAGGAGCAGGCGTCTTATACGACCATTTCCACCCGAGTGGGGGAAAAAAGGACAAGTGGGTCAAAAAACCCTCCCGGCAGAATGTATTTTTTCGCCAAAGGGGCAGAGGAAATTTGGCCCCCATGGACGCTCCGCACCGTTGAAAAAAAAACTTTCCATCAAAACAGAAATAATTATGATGTAATAAAAATTCAGTACACACCAAAATGAATTGTATCAATTCTATGGAGAAAGAGCTAAATCTACGAAGATGAGAACCAAGAATCTCAATCGCAAGATTATGGGGTATCGACGGATACAAAGAAATCACATCACATGATACCCAAGACCAGGTAACATTCCATTCTGTATCTGCTAACATTGCTGTTAAGCTCTTAGTGTCTTTGATGTAACCTGGCAACATGATAACAAGTGGTTGCAGAATAGTATCTATCCATCGACCCAGTGTTTCCCCTAAAGAGCATACATACTGTATGATAAAACAAACAGCCTAACATTGTGTCTAAAATACAAAATATAAGTATACCATTTTACTAGTGATGAGCGAACACAAAAAAGTTCGGGTTCCAGTTGAACCTCGAATTTTTATTCGTTTATGTCGAACTTCGAACTCGAATTTGAACCCCATTAAACATGGGGGTTACGGTTTGACAAGATGAGGCGGGATTACCATTGCTGGCAGCGAGAACATGGCAGTGGGGAAAATGGAGGTTATGGTTCGACCACATTAGGCGGCAGTACCATTGCTGGCAGCGAGAACATGGCAGTGGGGAACACTGAGGTTCCGGTTGCACCACATAAGGCGGCAGAACTATTGTTGGCAGCGAGAACATGGCAGTGGGAATCATGGAGGTTGCGGTTCGAAAAGATTAGGTGGCATTACCATTTCTGGCATGGAGAACATGGAAGTGGGGAACATGGACGTTGCGGTTTGACAAGATTAGGCAGCAGTAACATTGGGGGCAGAGAGAACATAGCAGTGGTGAACATGGAGCTTCTGGTTCAACCACATTAGGCGGCAGTACCATTGCTGGCAGCGAGAACATGTCAGTGGGGAACATGGAGGTTCCGGTTCGACCACATTAGGCGGCAGTACCATTGGTGGCAGCAAGAACATGCCAATGGGACACATCAAAGTTCAGAATAACAGGACTTAGTACATTTGGTGGTAGTACAGGTGGAGGCATTTAAAAATAAAGATTTGGAGGGCTACAAGGAGGAGGAGTAAGAGGTGTATGCAGTACACATCAAGGTTATACAGGTGTATATTTCAAAATTAATTCAGCCGTAAGACTTGTAAATCTAGCTGTTTGAAGCAGTAGAATACAATTTGTAGAAGCAGCAGGCACAGGAACTACAGACATGAAATGTAGTGCAGTTTAAATATGTATTTCACATTGTCCAGAAGACAGTTTACTAGCCAGTGACATCGGCAACCGGGGCAACAAAATTGTCAGAAATCCACACTTGATTCATTTTGATAAATGTCAAATGATCCACATTGTCATCAGAAAGACGGATACATTTGTCAGTTATCACCTCGCCAGCTGTGCTGAATGTGCGTTCCGAGATAAAGCTGGCTGCTGGGCAGGATAAAGCTTCTATGGCGTGACGAGCAAGCTCAGGCCATTCATCCAGTTTGGACACCCAGAAGTCAAATGGGTACAGCAGGTAGCCATGGACCATGGTCTTAAGGCGGTCTCTGTGTGTCTGAATGCTTCCTTGCCTTGCGGGCATTGGTGAGGTGGTAAACATCGATTGCAAAATGTCACCCAGTAGGGTTCTGCCACACTGCCTGATGCTGCTGTTAATTGCCATTCTACTGCTGCCACATTGCAGACGTTGTTCCACTGTGACTTTAGAATGTGAAGAAGATGCAAAAGATGTCTCGAGTTGGACAATGAACACTGTCTCAAAATCCTGCATTCTACTGTCGACTTCTGTGGGTTGAAGGAAATTGCTCACTTTTGTCTTGTAACGTGGATCAAAGATGGTGGCCACCCAGTATTCGCTGTTCATTTTTATTGCCTTGATGCCTGGATCATGTTGCAGGTAATGTAGCATCCAAGCACTCATGTGTGAGATGCTGCCGGGATCTCCCAAGCCTCGGGGTCGAGGGGCACTAACGGGATCTTCCTTCTCTTCTCCTCCTCCTCCTCCTGTATCTGTGCCAACCTCTTACCACTGAAGGGTAATCAGTACTGGTGGTGTCCACCCCTGCCTTCTCATCCTTTTCCACTTCCTCATCCTGACCATCACTAGAGCCCTGGGTAGCCTCATACACTCTACTCTGTGAGCTGAACTGCCGTCCTGCACCCGCCTTCGAACCACCACCTAAAGAAGACCTATACAATTGTGAAAAAGTCGAGCCTTCTACATCCTCGGGCGAGTAAGGCTCTGTGTCTGCCTCCTCCTCCTCCATCACCTCCTGGGACCTGCTGCTGCAGAGTGCCTAATGCTTGTTCCAGTAAAAATATAACTACAATGGTCATGCTGACAATGCCATCGTCCTGACTGACCATTTTGGTGGCCTCTTCAAAACTGCCAAGAATGTTGCAGAGATCCTTCACCTGGCTCCTCTCTCTATGGGTCAACAACCAGAGGTCTGCAACACTGCTAGTCAGGCCACTACAGTACCCCATCATCCTCCTCCTCCACTGATGATGCGCTCGCCAGCTGCTGCTCAAAAGACCACGTTGGATCCGAAATGTCATTATCATCACAGGTGACTTCCTCTTCCTGACAGTCTACATCCTCAAGCTGCGAGCTGGAAGCCACAGACACTACGAGGCATTGCTGACCGCTCAGGATTTCTGCCGATGGACCAGCTTCCTTCTACTCCTCTGAGGGCATCAGTGATTGGGCGTCAGAGCAGACAAAATCATCCTCTTTGGCCTCTTGATCTTTTGAAATGCCTTCTGACCACAACTCCATTGTGTCATCAAAGAGATCTTCAGAATATGTATTATCTGGAGTGATCTGTATATTGGATGACATTTGGCCCCTGTTTGCTTCAGGTTGGACTGATGATGATGATGACATTTGTGCCATGACTTAGAGGAAGAGCAGATAAAACCGCTGGATGCAGGGTGTGTTAACCAGTGAAGAACAGATTGGGGACGCTCTTCAGTACTGAGATTCACAGGGAACCGAGAAAGCAATGACAGGCCTGATGGTCCTGTGACTGAAGGAGAACTGGAAGGAGTGCCTTTTCTCATACCTCTAGCTCCACGTCCTACGCCCTTCTCTGCTTGCTTACCACCTCTAGTTCTCTCCATGTTCAAAAGCTAAATATTAAAAATCTAAAAAGCTCTTATTCAAGAACTCTACCCCCAAAGCTGGAAAAATTAACTTTTCTTCAATCACAATAATTTGCAGCAGCAAGCAAACAGTACTTGAAATAGATTTTTTTTCTATCGGAGATTTGTGGTGTTTTGTGCAAAAACTCTACAAAACTGGAAAAATTTAAAAATTTTGACCAAGCAAACACTGTTTCAAATAGATTTCTTTCTATAGGAGATTTGCTCACGGTGTCTTTTGCAATAGCTGTATCCCCAAAAATGCTAAAATGAATTTTGAGCGCTCAATAAAATTGTCACCAACCAACCAATGTTTGAAATACATTTCTTTCTATAGGAGATTTGCTAATGGTGTCTGATGCAATAGCTGTATCCCCAAAAATGCTAAAATGAATTTTGCGCGCTCAATAAAATTGTCACCAAGCAACCACTATTTGAAATATACTTCTTTCTATAGGAGATTTGCTAACAGTGTCTTTTGCAATAGCTGTACCCTCAAAACTGCTAAAATGAACTTTTAGGTGCTCATTAAAATTATCACCAAGCAACCACTATTTGAAATAGAGTTCTTTCTATAGGAGATTTGCTAACAGTGTCTTATGCAATAGCTGTACCCCCAAAGCTGCTAAAATGAACTAATAGGCGCTCAGTAAAATGTTGACCAAGCAACCACTTTTTGAAATAGATTCTTTCTATAAGAGATTTTCTAATGGGTTCTGGGTGCAATAGCTGTACCCTCAAAACTGCTAAAATGAACTTTTGGGCACTCAATAAAATTTTGACCAAGCAGCGACTGCTTGAAATTGATTTCTTTTTATACGAGATTTGATAATGGTGTCTTATGCAATAGCTCTACCCCCAAAACTGCTAAAATGAACTTTTGGGCACTCAATAAAATTTTGACCAAGCAACCACTGTTTGAAATAGATTTCTTTCTATATTAGATTTGCTAATGGTGTCTGATGCAATAGCTGTATCCCCAAAAATGCTAAAATGAATTTTGAGCGCTCAATAAAATTGTCACCAACCAACCAATGTTTGAAATAGACTTCTTTCTATAGGAGATTTGCTAACGGTGTCTTATACAATAGCTGTACCCCTAAAACTGCTAAAATGAACTTTTGGACACGCAATAAAATTTTGACCAAGCAACCACTATTTGAAATATACTTCTTTCTATAGGAGATTTGCTAACAGTGTCTTTTGCAATAGCTGTACCCTTAAAAATGCTAAAATGAACTTTTAGGCGCTCATTAAAATTGTCACCAAGCAACCACTGTTAGAAATAGAGTTTCTTTAAAAGGAATTTGCTAACAGTGTCTTATGCAATAGCTGTACCCCCAAACCTGCTAAAATGAACTAATCGGCGCTCAGTAAAATGTTGACCAAGCAACCACTTTTTGAAATAGATTTCTTTCTATAGGAGATTTGCTAATGGTGTCTGATGCAATAGCTGTACCCCCAAAACTGCTAAAATGAACTTTTGGGCACTCAATAAAATTTTGACCAAGCAACCACTGTTTGAAATAGATTTCTTTCTATAGGAGATTTGCTAATGGTGTCTTATGCAATAGCTGTACCCCCAAAACTGCTAAAATGAACTTTTGGGCACGCAATAAAATTTTGACCAAGCAACCACTATTTGAAATATACTTCTTTCTATAGGAGATTTGCTAACAGTGTCTTTTGCAATAGCTGTACCCTCAAAACTGCTAAAATGAACTTTTAGGCGCTCATTAAAATTGTCACCAAGCAACCACTGTTAGAAATAGAGTTCTTTCTATAGGAGATTTGCTAACAGTGTCTTATGCAATAGCTGTACCCCCAAAGCTGCTAAAATGAACTATTAGGCGCTCAGTAAAATGTTGACCAAGCAACCACTTTTTGAAATAGATTTCTTTCTATAGGAGATTTTCTAAGGGTTGTCTGATCAAACTTCCCCCAAAACTGCAAAAATTTTAACTTTTGGGCATCAATAATATTTTGACCAAGCAACCACTTTTGAAAAATTTTTTCTATAGGGAAGATTTGCTAATGGTTTTTATGCAATACTGTACCCCCAAAAAACCCTGCTAAAATGAACTTTTGGGCACTCAAAAAAATTTGCCAAGCAACCACTGTTTGAAAAAGTTTTCTTTCAAAGAAATGTGCTAAGGGGTGACTCCAATGTAATAGTAATATCAATATCAATCAATATCACTATCTCAATATTGTGAACTTTTCTAATATAACTTATACACTCACCGGCCACTTTATTAGGTACACATGCTATAAGGGGTTGGACCCCCTTTTTTCCCTTCAAACGCCCCAATTCTTCGTGGCATAGTTTTAAACCAAGGTGTTGCAACGATCCCAAATTTGGGTACCAAGGGGCCCAAAAGTGCCAAAAAAAAATATTCCCCACACCTTGAAAACCACCACCTGAACCGTTGATAAAGGCGGGAAAGGATCCATGCTTTCATGTTGTTGACGCAAATCGCCCCAAACCATCCGAATGCCCCGCAGCAAAAATCGAACTCACAGACCGGGAAACGTTTTTTCCAATCTTCTACTGCCAATTCGATGACTTTGGGCAAATGGAGCCTAAATTTTTCCTGTTCTTAGCTGAAAGGATGGCCCCCGGTGGGTCTTCTGCGCTGTACCCCCACTGCCTCAAATTTTGCCGTACTGTGCGTTTAGAGATGCTCTTCTGCCTACCTTGGTTTAAAGGGGGGCTATTGATCACTGTTGCCTTTTTATCCTCGAACCCTCGCCCATTCTCCTTTGCCTCTGGGATCAACAAGGGGATTTCCGCCCCCAGGACGCCGCCACTGGGTGTTTTTTTTTTTTCGGACCCTTCTCTGAAACCCAAAAGATGGTTTTCGTAAAAACCCAGGGGAAACCAGTTTCTGAAATACTCAACCAGCCCCTCTGCACCAAACAACCATGCCACGTTCAAAGGCACTCAAATAACCTTTCTTCCCCATACTGATGCTGGGTTTGAACTGCGGGAGATTGTCTTGACCATGTCTACAAGCCTAAATGCACTGATTTGCCGCCATGTGATTGGCTGTTTTAGAAATTAAGTGTTAACGAGATTTGGGACAGGTGTACCTAATAAAGTGGCCGGTGAGTGTATATAAATAAGTCACAAATATTAATAGTGATTATAAGTGATAAAATATTACCTTTTATGTAACTTATATAACTTCAATAGAATAAAGATGGGAAAGATGCAGCGAGCAATACAGTAACTCCCTATTACTGTCTATGATTCCCTAAGCTTGCTGTTTATCCCCCTAATCTAACTAGCAGCTTTTCCTGTCTAAAATCGATGAGAAATCATGTGCCTGCAGGCATGTTAGCAAACAGACAGAGCAGTCTGGCGTTCACAAGGGAGTACAGTGAAATACATATAACTGTGTCATGTGATTTTAGCAGCCAATGAGATCCCTGCACCCTCAGCGATGACGTTTTTGACCCCCACTCTGTGCTCTGCACTGATTGAATGGCCGCCAAAAGTGTAGGAAGCAGCTAAAATTGAAACTAAAAATGGCGCGTCGAACGAGAACGTTACTCAAACAAACCGTAAAAAGCTCGGATCGGTTCGCGTTCTAAAAAAAAAAATCGAGAAGTTGAACTCGAACTAAATTTTTTTCGAACGGCTCAATCAATACTACATTTTGCTAATCAATGCTTATATATCTCGAAATAAAAACACTCGCTAAAGTCAAGAACGGCGGCGCAGCCCGCAGTTCGGGCCGCGGGCGCACTTGTTCCTCATGACTTATACACTCACCCAACCGCGCTGCTGATTCCATGCGTCCCCCCTGCCAGCCGGAAATTGGTTGATTGCCGGCCGCTGACACTATATAATGGCCCCACCTCCAACATGTCTTTGCCAGAGCTTTAGTGCTCTATGTCTATCGAGAAAGCGTTCAGAAGCCTTGTCCGTGTTTCCTGTGTACCGACCCACTTGCTCTCGTTTACTGAACACGAACCTTCGCCACCTGTTCTAACCTACCTGCCTGTCTCCGAGTTTTCCCGACGACGTTGTACCTCTCTGCACCTCGGCTACCTCTGCAAGCAGGTTGCGTCAGGGGTAGCAACCGGGTGGAATCCCTCGCAGCAAGTCCATCCTGCCATGTGGCGGGCTCTGGTGAATACCGGGACCCACTAAGACTAGGCTCCCTGGCGTGGCCAGTACCATTGCTTGCGGTGGTCCAGTGGATCTTACGACCATCGATTCCCAGCAATCCTAGCCACTGGTGCAACAGGCGCAACAACTGAAACAGTTGACCGCTATGATGCAGCAACTCATCGCCGCCAGCCGCAGCCTCCCCCGCCTCCCATGGTTGCTCCTACAGCTGCTGTCCTGTTGGCCCTTCGCTTCCTTCCAAATTTGAGTGAGACCCATAGCTCTGCAGGGGATTTATTACCCAGTGTTCGCTGTATGTGGAGCTGGTGGCTGACCAGTTCCCGAATGAACGGTCAAAGGTGGTGTTTGTGGTCAGTCTGCTCTCCAGGAAGGCCTTAGCGTGGGCCACACCCCTCTGGGTCAGGAGTGACCCTGCGATGGTTGACCTGCAGGCTTTCCTAGAGAATTCCACAGTGTGTTCGGATAACCTGCATGAGCATCATCTGTCGAAACAGCTTACTGATCCTGCGCCAAGGGGATGCCTCGGCGGGAGAATACGCAGTCCAGGTCCGCACCCTGGCCTGGAATGAGGCCACCCAATGTGCTTCCTTCAAGAAGGGCCTCTCCTTTAGGATTAAGGACCAGCTGGCTGCAAGAGATCTTCCGTCTTCTCTAAATGAGCTGATCCATTTGGCCATCCATATCGACGTGCGCTTCGCTGAAAGACAAGAGGAGCTACGTCAGGAACGTGACTCAGTTCAGCCTCGTTGGTTCCTTTGCTTGGCTCCAGTATTCCAGAAGCCTCCTCTGCTATTTCCACAGCCTTCCGGCAAGGAACCTATGCAAGTTGACAGAGCCCACCTCTCCGAGCAAGAGCTGTGTTTGTACTGCGCCAGTCCTGAGCATTTCTGTACGGACTGTGTCATGAGTGGAGCAACATGAGGTCACAGGGCAAGGCTGGAAAAACAGGGAATTAACAAGGTTCAGCACTGGAGCTGTCCAAAGGACCAGATAGCTCAGTGAGCAGAGCTACGGTCTGGGATGCAAGGGTCCTGGAGATCGAATCCTGACATCAGTCCCCTCCTTTCAAGATGGCCTCTGGACATCTCAGAGGATGGCTTTTCTGGATGTTTCCGATGAAAGGCACTTGTAAGCCTAGGGGCATGAACATTAAGTCTAAAATTTTCTCAACAATGTATTCTGCCTGTCCTTGGTTCTTAACTGGTGCAGGAGGTGGCTGATTTCTTCCTGGAAAAGGATTTTCGTTGAATGGCTTGAGCAATGACACATGGAACACCAGATGGATTTTCAGTTTGTTAGGAATTTTTAAGCGAAAGCCCACTGGCTTAAATTGTGCCAAAATCTGGAAAGGTCCTATAAATTTCTGACCCAATTTTTGAGGATGGAAAAATGTGTTTTTAGATTTTTAGTAGAAAACCCAAAACCCTTTAAATCACCAACTTTAAAGTTGGGGGAAGCTTTGCGATTTTACGCTGATTCCAAAAATTGTTCTTGACTCTAGTAGGATCTCTTTTAGTTTTTCCCTGAGTTTCTTTCAATTTAGTTAATCTGAGGTAACAGCAGAATAGCATACTTACTGGTAGATTTGAAATAAAGACTGGGGGTAGCCCAAAGTTAGCATAAAACGGGCTTTTTGATGTAGAATTATGTTTGCCGTTGTTGTAAGCAAACTCTGCATTGGTAAATAGTCCAACCAGCATCCTGGAGGTAGGAAAAAAACAACGGGGGATTGTTCCAGATTTTATTAGTCCTCTCATCTGGCCAGGCGGGGGGATGAAAAAAGTAGAGATTTACATGACTCCTAAAGCATACAAAGTTTTTTTTCCAAAAATCGTGATGAAAATTGTCCCCTCTACTAAAACTACATTGTCGGAATTCCATGCAGCCTAAATATTTCCTTGCCATCAATTGTGCAGTTTTTTTTCACATGGGGATTGCTCGGTTGTATAAATGGCCATCTTAGTAAACTCCACAACAAAAAGGGGGGATCTTTTCCCTAGATGGGGGCAATCCACAATAAATCCATAGAAATTGACCCCCGGGGCCCTGGATGGAGCGGGAAGGGTTGAAAAAAAACCAGAGGGGGAATCGGGGGTACCTTGTTTCGGCCATTTTTAAGAAAAGGGGAAACATACTTTTTAAAACATCTCTTTTACAATTAGGCCACCAAAATGAACAGCAGTAGTTCAAATTTTTTTTGAGACCCCAAAGATGACCTGCAATTTTAGAGTCAGGGAAATATTTGGGGACTTAAATGAGGGGAATTTCGGGTAAGACACCGAACCTTTTCCGCCCCCAAAAAAACCCTTTTTTAAAAAGAGACCACATCTTTAAAAGGAATTAAAAAGAGTCTTTTTGGATCCATCTCTGAGCCTTGTTGAAAGTTTTTTGGATCAATATCCTACAAAATTTTTGGGGGACAAAAATAGTGGACTCCTTTAGACGTCCCTGTGGTTCAGCCAGAAACCGAAAAAGCATCACCTTGCCATTTTTTTGCCCGGTCAATAAAAATAAAAAAATTAAATCGGGGAAAAAATAAGGCCCCCCGTCTTGTCTTCTGATAATCTCTTAGCTTAAAATAACCTAATTTTTGTGTCCTAAAAAAAGTTTTTGGATGTTTGTCTCCTTCCAAAAGAGTCTCCATCAGAAAGCAACTTTAAGGCTAACAGTTCTTTTTTCCCCCAATGTCTGTTTCTTTCGCAAACAGTAAAAAAGAATCACAGGATGAATTTTACTTTTTTGTCTCCAACCGTTGAGACGGGACGCCCCCACAGCGGGTCTGGGGCTCTATTTCAACAATGAAAGAACTCGGTTTTGGATGACAAGTGGGGTCCGAAGTAAAGTGCTTTTTTTAATTTGTTAAAGGGCTACCTTGCTTGGGGGGAGACCATAGAACCCCTTTTTGTTTTCCTTTGTGAGCAAAGTGATTGGCAAGATAACTTGGAGTCTTTTATGAACTCCTTAAAAATTTGCAAACCCTATAAATGCTAAAACACCTTCAAATTTCTTGGAGGGGGGGCCATTCCACCACACCCTTTGATTTTACTTGGACCATACTTACCCTTTCTGGAATGATTATCCAAAAAATTAAATTTTTGGTTTTTTCAATTTCACTTTTTTCCAGTTTTGATATAAAGTTATTCTTCTATAGTCTTTTCCGGACGCTTGAACATTCGCGATTTTTCCCCCCAAGGTGTCCGAAAAAAAAAGAATTCAAAAGGGTACAAAACCCAAAAAATTTGGGTCTAGGAAGTCTCGAAAAACTTGTTAATAAAATGGGGAAAGGTTTAGGGAGCATTAAAAAAGGCCAAAATGACATAAAGTATTCAAAATGTCCTATCTGGTTCTAAAGAGCCCCTTCCCCTCATCCCTGGACAATGCGTTTGAATTGTAGGCCCCTCTTAAAAACCATTTTTGGGAAAAAAATTTCAGAACGGGGTTTCCAGCACTTAGGGAAATTTAAGGGGAGAGGATAACGATTTTTAAGGGAATTTTATTAAGTTCTCTGTATCGAAACTGCGCAGGTTGATTTTTTTTTTTCTACAAAGAACAAGGTGCTCCACTGGGATGAGGAAGGGCGAATGAATTTTTTTAAAAACTCATCTAATACTTTTTAACTTTCCGAGATTGTAAAATTCGCCCCAAAGGGAAAGGGGTCTCCGGACGCAACTCGATGGGACAATCATAAGAAATGAGGGGGTAATTGCATTTTTTTTTTTATTCAACGTCACTGAACTGTTTAATGGATGGGAAATTACACATCGCTGGGAAATCTGGAAATTGAAAATTTCTTTTGACAGATGACTTCGATCAATTGTTCTTACAGTATTTCAAAGGAAGGTAAAAAGTTCTTGATTCCAGTTGATAGAAGGGTTTTTGGATAGCAAACCAAAGAAATTCCAAAAAATTTCTGGAAAATTGGGGGGACAAATGAATGAAAACTTTAGTTTCATGAGATTAGGTTAATATGGATTCCAATCAAGACCCATGAGTTACAGGTCCAGATTAAGTGCCTTCAACATCCCATATCAATTGGGGGGGATTTTGTTTTACTCCAATGTTATTGTCAATGCAAAAGTAATCAGACTGTGGAGGGAGGGGGGGCACCAAGAGCCTACATATTATAAAAAGATAGAAAATTACATTTAAAAGAATAGTTATGAAATACTGAACAATACATACAATGCAGTGGAACATGTATTTAATGGGGCCTGTAGCCATTGGAAGAATATCATATTACATACATAGGGAAAAGCTTTATGGAAAAAATATGACGTGGGCATTGTACATGGAGTTTTAAATTTCCCCAAAGAAAACATATTAAAATTAAGAAAGGGGGTTATGGGAATTGACAAAATGGCGTGGCTGGTAAAGTGAACCTAGTCTGCTTGGTTTTTTTTGGGTGAGGCACGCAGTTTTTCAATAAAAAGAAATGGATGGGAAACCCATCACAGTCAGGCTGAGGGTTTTTTTGGTTTATGCATTTTGGGAGGGCAGTACAGAAAGATGGGGCCAAACCCGTTTTGGGGGAAAGGGGAATTTGACTGAAGGGTTTTTGGGTCATGAAGCAGGTCAGCTTTAGCGGGCATTTATGATGTTTTGCCCGGAAGGGAATGGGCTTTATGTGGATTCTCTGATGGCAAATTTGTGAGCACCTGAATGGGGTGTTTACCCAACATGATATAAAAAGAAGTGAGCTTAGACCACATGTGATCGGACCTCTAAGCCTTGATAAAGCCAGGTTAGCTGGCGAAACATGTCGGCGAGGTCAGGCATGACGTTTTAAATTGTGATCTCTCACCTCTGTCTACAAGTGTCACATGCTGCAGACGGTGTCACAAGGGGGCCTTATTTGTTCTGTGTCTATGAGATTAGGGACGACTGCCCAAGTAGTTGGCTTGGGATCCCTTACTGAAGCTAGTACTTTGCTATAGATATAGGGCTCTCCTGTTAATGGGTGGGGTTCCACCAGACTTGATGATAGAAAGGGAGTTATTCCCTCTTTCAGAAGCGAAAAGGGTTAAATGATGAGGATGGGGATCAGGTTTTTAAGTAGTGTGTATGGAGGTTAAAAGTTAGATATAATAAAAGTTACGTTTTAGTGTTTAATAGATGGAGAGCTGATAGAGTTTAAGTTTGCCTATGGCAAAATAGTAAATATAGAGCCCCCACAGTAGAGGCACAAAATTTCTGTGCGACGCCTCTCTTTCTCTGCTGCAGTAAGTGGTTTTCTGATAACATCAATCTGCATAGGTTCAGGTGTCGTTTCAGTCCTTTGCTTGGTGTTCAATGCTGATTGACTAAAGGAGTAGGTGGGACTGTTTCCGAACCACTGCAGTCTTTCCCTTCTACGTTCAGCCAGCCTCTGGTCGATTCTAATGCATAGTTGAACGAAGTCCTCAAAATTATCAGGGGCCTCAAATCTGGCAAGCTCATCTTTCACCAGTTCTGACAATCCTCGTCTAAATTGACTCCTCTGGGCTGCTGGATTCCATGTGGTGTCAGTTATCCAGCGACAAAATTCTGCTGTGTACTCAGCAACAGAACTCCCCCCTTGCCGAAGATTATGTCATTTGGCCTCGGCTGTGGAACAACAATTCGGGTCATTAAACACTTGGTTATAGCAGTGATAATGTCATCTAAATCATTCAGAAGGTCACAGTTTTTTTCCACATAAAGCGAGGCCCATGCAAGAACTTCATCTGTTAGAAGATTGATTATAAACTGCACTCTTTTTCTATCACTAGTGAAAGGACCAGGCTGCATTTGGAAATAAATACGGCATTGGTTCAGGAATCCTCGGATATTGGTGACGATCTCCGTTAAATTTTGCGGGCAGAGGCATGCGTGCATTGGATTCTGGGCCAGCATTACGCATATCCAGAAGTTGCCTTTGAAGCTCAATTACTTCCTTCTGTTGATCCAGCACCAGGGTTTGCAATTTTGAAAGTTTTTCTTGGTAAGTGGCACCAAATTCTTGAAGCTCAGCCACTTGTTGCCTCAGGGTGTTCACAACAGACTCCATTTTTGGTGAGGTTATTCTGTTACAATCTAGAGCTGGTTAGAGTCTTAAGTTGTGACTATGGGTACCTGTTTGTAGGAAGCGTAGTCGACAAGCCAGAGGTCAGTAAAGTGCGGGCGTTTTCAGACTTTGAGGAGCAGGCAGGAAACGTAGTCGGCAAGCCAGAGGTTGGTAACGTGCGGGCAGTTTCAGTCTTTGAGGAGCAGGCAGGAAGCGTAGTCAGCAAGCCAGAGGTCGGTAACTTGCGGGCAGTTTCAGTCATTGAGGAGTAGGCAGCAATCAACGTCGGTAAGGAAGGCAAGGGTCAAAGCACAATAGAGTAGACAGCTAAACTGGACAGGAGCAAGATTATCAGCAGGGCACAATAACCTCACAAGGAGGAAGTTTCAAGGCTGGGCTTAAATAGGAAGTTCATGGGTGGAGCAACATGAGGTCACAGGGCAAGGCTGGAAAAACAGGGAACTAACAAGGTTCAGCACTGGAGCTGTCCAAAGGACCAGATAGCTCAGAGAGCAGAGCGACAGTCTGGGATGCAAGGGTCCTGGAGATCGAGTCCTGACAGACTGTCTGCAACGTCCTCAACAGCCGGGAAACGCCCGCACCTAGGTTATGTGGGAGAGGCGTCCCTAGGTGCAGGTTTTCTCCTCTCCACGCCTGACAATGCCGGTACGGGTTGTAACCAATGCTGGACTCTCGTTCCAGGCCCCAGCTTTCTTGGACTCTGGATCAGCCAGAAACTTCATCCACTCTCAATATCGCCTCCCGGTGGTGCACCTGGAGAAACCGCTGGTGATCTCTTCAGTCAGCGGGGAGCTACTGTCTGATTCCATCCAGTACTCTACCAAACCTGTGTCTCTTCTGGTGGGGGCCTTGCACAAGGTGAGAATCGCATTCTATGTGCTGGCTCAGTCTTCCTTGGCGATCCTTTTGGGGCTTCCGTGGTTGCAACGCCATGCTCCTATGCCTGACTGCAAGACTGGAGAGGTCACTAGCTGGGGACCAGACTGCCTGAACCTATGTCTGGTGGCACCTCACCCAGTGCACCCCACCTCTCCTCCGGCGCCCCGCAAACCGTTACCCAGCCTACCTGCAGCATACCAAGATTTTGCCAATGTCTTCTCAGACAAACAAGCAGAGACCCTTTCTCCTCACCATCCTTATGACTGCCTGATAGACCTGCTGCCCAGTACCAATCCTCCCTGGGGAAGTGTCTATCCCCTGTCTGTGCCTGAGACTCAAGTTATGTTGGCCTATATACAGGAGAATCTTCAGAAGGGGTTTATTCACTAGTCCTTCTCTCCAGCAGGCACGGGATTCTTCTTTGTGGAGAGGAAGGATGGCTCCCTGCGAGCCTGTATCGATTATCGGGGACTCAATAAGATTACCATGAAAAATCAATACCCTTTGCCTCTGATCATGGAGCTCATTGATTGGCTTCGTGGAGCGACGATCTTCTCCAAGCTGGACTTGCGGGGGGCCTACAACCTCATCCATATCCGTGAGGGGGATGAATGGATGACGGCCTTTAGTACACGGGACGGCCACTTCGAGCACATGGTCATGCCCTTTGGTCTGTGTAATGCTCCAGCAGTCTTCCAGGAGTTCATGAACTACATATTCAGGGACCTCCTCTATACCTGTGTCGTGGTTTACCTGGCTGACATCCTGCTGTTCTCTGCCAATCTGGAGACTCATCACGTCCATGTTTGCCAGGTACTGAGGCGTCTACGAGCTAACCACCTTTACTCCAAATTAGAGAAGTGCCTGTTCCCCCAAACCAGCCGTCCGTTCCTTGGCCACATCATCTCGGACAAGGGCTTACAGATGGACCCTGCGAAACTGTCTACCATTTTGCAATGGCCACGGCCAGTTGGCCTCCGGGTCATACAGCGCTTTCTAGGCTTCTCCAATTATTATCGGCAGTTCTTCCCGCACTACTCTACGCTGGGGGCTCCTATCGTAGCTCTTACCAAGAAGAGCACCAACCCTAGTGATGGCCGCCAGAGGCCGAGGAAGGTTTCACTAAATTGAAAGCAGTTTTCACCTCCGCGCCCGTTCTGGCTCGACCTGACAACGAGAAGCCATTCTTTCTGGAAGTCGACGCCTCCTCAGTAGGAGCCGGTGCGGTTCTCACACAAAAGGGACCTAAGGGCAAGACGGTCACGTGTGGCTTCTTTTCCAAGACATTCTCCCCGGCGGAGAAGAACTACATCATCGGGAACTGGGAGTTGCTGGACATCAAGCTGGCTTTGGAGGACTGGCGCTACCTTCTGGAAGGAGCTCGGCATCCCATCACCATTTACTCCAACCATAAAAACCTCTAGTACCTCCAGACGACCCAGCAACTCAATCAGCGCCAAACCAGGTGGTCCCTCTTCTTATCGCGATTCGACTTCCAGATACATTTTCATCCCGCAGAGAAGAACGTCAAAGGCGATGCCCTCTACCATGCCTCTAACGTGATCGGGGAAGAAGCTGTCCCTCAACATATAATACCTCCTGAGCGCCTGATCTCTGTGGCTCCCGTCAACCTCCAGGGTGTTCCTCCAGGGAAGACATATGTGTTCCCTACGCTCTGAAGGAGAATTTTGAAGTGGGGACATTGCTCTCTAGTGGCCGGGCACCCTGGTGCTCGTAAGTTATTTCTTCTCATCTCTTGGTTCTATTGGTGGCCAGACCTTGCTAAAGACGTCAGGGAATTTGTAGAATCCTGTGCCACTTGTGCCCTCGATAAGACGCCTCGCCACAAACCAGCTGGTCTGCTGCAACCTTTGCCTATTCCCAGTATTACATGGTCTCATGTGGTGATGGATTTTATGACAGATTTCCCTCCCTCCTCTGGTAACACCGTTATCTAGGTGGTCACGGATCGCTTTTCAAAAACGGCGCATTTCGTTCCTTTGCCGGGCTTACTGTCTGCTCTTTGCCTGGCCAGCCTATTTTTCTGCGCATCTCCCATCTGCATGGACTCCCCGAGCATATTGTCTCAGATCGGGGGGTCCAGTTCGTTTCTAGGTTTTGGCAGGCCCTCTGCTCTCAGCTACTGGTGAACCTGGATTTCTTCTCAGCCTACCACCTGCAGACGAATGGCCAAGCTGAAAGAGCCAACCAGGTCCTGGGAGGTTATTTGTGCCACTTCGTCTCTGCACGAAAGGACGACTGATCCAGCTTGCTTCCTTGTGCGGAATTTTCATATAACTCCCTGGATTCTGAGTCTGCGGGCGCTTCGCCTTTCTACATTGTGTATGGCCAGAATCCTCGCCCTCTGCTCCCGTTGTCATCTCCGTCCGAGGTTCCTGCGGCTGATGCTTTGGTTTGGTATATGTTAGCCATTTAGAACTAGTTTACAACTTCAATAATAGCAGGCTGTTTATTATTTAAAAGCTATTTTATTTTGAAACATTCTTAAAACGCCATGTATGTAAGGCAACGTAGAATATACTTGCGATTTAGTAGAATGGCAGGAATAGAATGTATAGACCCTAAAGCAAGTCCATTGTGTCCATATTTTCAATATGCAGCTTCAACTGCTAGCTCCAAGTGAGGATAGCTACTGATCGACGGCATGGCACACCTGCAACGTTTCGAGGGAGGTCCCTCTTTCTCAACCATGCATGCATGAGCATTATGGAGTTCTACTTAAATAGTGTGTTCAAATCATTACAAACATATGCCAAACAAACATATTATTTAAAAATATATATCATTCACAATTTACAGAAAAACTGACAAGTTCATCTGTTCGTTCATCCCTTTCAGTGAAAGTGTATCAAGTTTAAATATCCATCTAGATTCACAACGTAACAAGGTTTTTTCATCACTAACACCCTGCATTTGCTGGATTCCTTCTAAGATACACCAACATAACTCACTAGTAGTATGTTTAGCTTCCTGAAAATTACGTGCTACAGAAATCTCCCCAAATTGTTTTCTATGAATGGGTTCTGATCCTGTTACCATTACCACACCTGCAAGTAATTATGGTACCTTTCCATGTTTAGGTTGCCAACATTATAACTCTATATTCAGAGGGAAAAATATCAAACATCTTACACAGGGTTATAATATTCCTATAAAAGGCAATTTTACTTGTAATAGTAAAAATGTGATCTATTTATTAAAATGTCCCTGCGGAAAAGGGTATGTAGGTCAGACTTCAAGACCAATAAAACTACGCCTTAATGAACATAAATCTGCCATATAAACATTTAAAAACAAATGTGAGGTAATGGTGTGCTCCCGGTGTGCTCCCCTGCACCGGGAGCGGGTGGCGCCATAGTCTGCGTATCGGACTCGTTCCCCTGGGCGTATATACTCACCCAACCGTGCTCTTGATTCCATGCGTCTCCCTGCCAGCCAGTGCACACGTCCCCGTTCCTTAGGGCTCGCGCACGCTGGCTTGCTCAGATTTAAAGGACCAGCGTGCCTGTAATTGGTTGATTGCAGCCGCTGACCCTATATAACGGCTCCACCTCCAACATGTCTTTGCCGGATCTTTAGTGCTCTATGCCTATTGAGAAAGCGTTCAGAAGCCTCGTCCGTGTTTCCCGTGTACCGAACCCTTTGCTCTCGTTTAACGACTATGAGTTTGCCCAACGACTTTGTACCTCTCTGCACCTCGGCTACCTCCGCAAGCAAGTCGCGTCAGGAGTAGCGACCTGGTGGAATCCTGCCGCAGCAAGTCCATCCTTCCTTGCAGCGGGCTTTGGAGAATACCGGGACCCACTTAGACTCTGCTCCCTGGTGTGGCCTGTACCATCGCTTGCGGTGGTCCAGTGGATCCACTCTCCACCAGCCGTTACAGCTAGTAGTATAGGCATCTGTGTTGGTTCCCTAAAAAAAAAAAAAAAATCTCAGCATTTCTACACTGGCAAGCAAAAGGGTAAAAATTTTTGAACTTTTGACTTTCAGGCTCCATATCTCACCATCCACTACAGCTTTATAGACAATCACCTTAGCTATCTCATACATCACTTTGACCTGCAACTGTTTAGTATATTCTTAGTTATGCAGATTCTTGTCATGTAACTGCATTGTTACTGTCATGATCCTGTTGGTGGAAAAATCTTTTTCTTCTTGTTTTCTGCAATTTACAACTTGTTCTTAAATTCCCTAATAGCCCAGTGTGTTATTAGGTTGATTCCCAAGAAAAAAGTCACTGGTTCAAATCGAGGAGCAGCCATGAACAATTCCCACGCAAAGATAAACAGCAATCATCCAGCTCATCGATAGTGATCTCTCGGCCAAGAAAATTGAAAAACTGCATCATGTGAGGCCATGACAGCTGGAATATTATGAAATGTCCATCCATTCAAAAGCAAAAACGTGGACGTCCAGGCAAAATATCAGCGTCAATAAGTACATAGGCTCATCACAGGGTCTATCAGTTCTAGTCGAACAAACATGGCAGTGGAGGTGGCTTATAAGCTTAGTGAGATCACAGACGTCCATGCAAGCACCGTGTGACGCGCATTACACAAGTCTATAATCGTGGTCTAAAAATAGGTGAAAAAGCCTATACTTCAATATTGTCATAAGTGTCGGCTGGAATTTGCAAAAAGGTACGAAAGGTAGACAGTATAAGATTGGAGCAATTAGACTAAAGTCAATAGACCGGGCTCTGATAAGTGTAAATGGTTCTGGAAGAATCAAGGGGGCTAATGGATCGAGAAATTGAAGGAAGTTTGGTGTAGAAAGTCTGATGATATGGGGCTATTTAACAGCCAAAGGCGATGGATACTTGACCAGGATCGATGATGGTCTCATTACCGAGCTACAGTATCTCACAATATTTTGTAAATATTGTATTATATCTTCAAATGGGACAACACTGAAGATTTGACACTTTGACACAATGTAAAGTAATTAGTGTACAGCTTGCATAACATGTGAATTTGGTGTGGTCTCGAAATAACTTAACATCAACAGCCATCAATGTCTAAAGCGCTGGCAACAAAAGTGAATACACCCCTAAGTTAAAATGGACAAATTGTGCCCAAAGTGTCAATATTTTGTGTGGGTTGTGTGACTAGTGTTACAAGGACTCAAGTGTGACTGGGGAGCAGGTGTGTTAAATTTGGTGTTATTGCTCAAACACTCTCTCATACTGGTCACTAGTAGTTCAATATGGCACCTCATGGCGAAGAACTCTCTGACAATCTGAAAAAAAGAATTGTTGCTCTACATAAAGATGGCCCATGCTATAAGAACATTGTAAAAATTCTGAAACTGAGCTACAACACGGTGGCCAAGACCATACAGTGGTTTAACAACACTGATTCCACTCAGAAGAGACCTCGCCGTGGTCGACCAAAGAAGTTGAGTGCACATGCTCAGCATCGTATCCAGAGATTGTCTTTCCAAAATAGACAAATGAATGTTGCCAGCATTTCTACAGAGGTTAAAGGGGTGGGCCATCAGCCTGTCTGTGCTCAGACCATATGCTGCACACTGCATCAAATTGGTTTGAATGGACGTCTTCCCGGAAGGAAGCCTCTTCTAAAGATGAAACACAGGAAAGACCAAAAACATTTTGCTGAAGACAAGCAGACTAAGGACATGGATTACTGGAATCATGTTATGTGGTTCAATGAGACCAAAATAAACTTATTTGGTTCAGATGGTGTTAAGCATGTGTGGCGGGAACCAGGTGAGGAGTTCAAAGACAAGTGTGTCTTGCTTACAGTCAAGCATGGTATTGGAAAGTCATGGTTTGGGGCTTCACTAGTGCTGCCAGCTGAGGGGAGCTACAGTTCATTAAGGGAACCATGAATGCCAACATGTACTGTGACATACTGAATTGAAGCATGATCCTCTTCCTCCAGAAACTGGGCCGTAGGGCAGTATTCCAAAAAGATAACAGCCCCAAACTGCCTCCAAGACGACCACTGCCTTGCTAAAGAAAATGAGGATAAAGGTGATGGACTGGCCTAGCATGTCTCCAAAAGCACCATCACACCTGACCAGACACAGCCAATAAGCTTTCACTAGGTTGTTCCTGGACATAAGGTATACAAAATCGCAGAACACAAATAGGCCAATGAACGAGGGAGCTTCTAAAGCACCCTGCTTTGATCCAGTGAACCATGCATAAAGGGAGGTCCAGAAGAGAAGCAATTCTAGTGATCACATTAGAACAAGGTAATTTAATGTTTGATTCATTAAATGTTTGACCAGATATAGACTTTTAAAGGGATTTTGCCAATATAGACACTCATGACATATCGATATGGGACCGAGTCATCAGAGACTCTCTGATGCAAATTAATTAGAGTCAAAAGCTGTAATTGAGACAGAGGGAATTAAATAGCAGACATAAAAATGGTGGAAAAAGAGGGTACAGTGGTAGTAATAAATCTGATTATCTCAACCAGATGTTGTCATTACTAGCTGACAATTAAACATGTCAAAAGTTAGTAAGGGAATCCCACTAACAGTTTTAGGCTCCCCCAGAACCAAGATAGGGTAACAAGAAAAGACAGACAGTTAGCCCTAGTGCAGCCCTCCCAAAGCTGTCCCTGCATACTTGCTGGCACGACCCTAAGCAGTCGGCGACAGCTGAGCAATGTTTCCTGCAGTAATAAAGTGGCACATGAAAATAGATAATACAAACAAACAATAAAGAGTGGTTAGGCAAAAAAATTGATAAAAACTGGAGGGCAAAACCCAGTACAAGGCAAAAGGGGGGTCAAAAGGACGGGCCCAAAGGAATAAAAAAAAAAACAGGCAATATAAGTAACGCCAGCTCAAGCTCGACTTTCACAAGCACTATCCGACATAAAGTGGTCTTTTTAAGGGATGCCAGAGTACCGATCCAGGATCTGATTAGCTCATCCCTTGCCCATCCAACCCACACAAAAATTCGGCTGCGGGGAAAGTTTGGATGATTGTGAAGTTAAATGTAATTCACCAAAAAAACTAAAAAATTTTTGCAGCCCCCAGCACTGGGGGCACCCAGAAGAAACCCCCGTGTTAGGGGATGGGAGAAATTGTCAATAAGCACCAGCGGCACGGCCCTAAAGTCAGTGTTCGACTGGGAACCAAAAAACCAAAACCAATTTGGTACAAAATTCATGGTCAAAAGTGCAGTCTCTGCCGCACTCGAGAGAACTGCGTATTCTGGTCAATGAAGGTGTGGCTATGGAGGCTACAACATGGAAACAGGCAAAGTACCATGTTTTGAGGTTTTTTAATTTTCCCTTATTTTTATGGCCAGCACAAAATACCCCAAAAAGTTGGTTTCCCCCCACCTAGGGAGCCAATAGTATCGGGAAATTGCTTTTCCCTTTATAAAAAGGGCATTTTGGCGCCTTTGTCAGAAATGTGGTCTCCAGGGACGTTTTAAAGGGGGCATTAAATGAGGTTTTGTAAACCCTGGATAAACCCAAATTTTGTCAAAGTCTGGCTGGGGGTATATTGAATATTTTAAAATTTGTTCACCTAATCAGGTGTATAGCATAATTTTTGGCCCTAGCATATAATTGCTAGCATTTTTGTTTACACCTCTTTGGTGATTCAAAATGTTTTTTTACCTAGAAATTTTAAGGCAACTAGTTTTGGTGTACTAAAGTTTATTTATATATAGAATGGGGCTTTCACGGGTTTTTTTGAAAAAAATTTACCCCAAAAAAAAGGTGAAACCCTAATGGGCCCATGTCACCCAAATGTAAATTGGTAAGTTTCCTGTTAAAAACCACTGGTCCAAAGAGACCCAGATTATTTACAGAATACACAGGGTGTTCTATGCAGCTTAAAAATTTAAAATTTGGTTTCAAAATGTTTGTTTTTAACGTGGAGTTCCCCTTTATTTGGGGTTTCTGTTAAAATTTTGCCTTTAAAAAGCATTAGGAACTTCTTAAGATACACAACATGTACTCTGAGGCACTGGTGTAGAAAACGGGGTTTGGGGGGCCCTTGCCAAAGGGGGAAAAATTTGCCAACTATCTCAGACCCCTGGCAGAGTTGGCAAGTGCTGTACGTGTACATTACTGGGATAATGTGGGCCCAGAAGCTGGGTTCACACCATCTGCAGTAGGAGTTGCATGAAAAAGTGAAAAATATGACCCCTTCTGCAGGGGCCCGAAAAAGGCCCTTAGCGTGACCCGGGCCATTTATCCCTCAAGATGCTACGGTCATGGCAGGCAGGGGTTTCCGGGTGATTAACAGGGGGAGGGGTCCGTCGTCACCCCCCCCTTTAAATTAAAACCCCCCCCTTTAAAATTTCCCCGGTCGCAGAGTGCCCATGGTTACCATGGCAGCCAAAGGCCAAATTTTGATTTTCTGGGTCTGCACTTTACGGGGAGCCTATTAGGGGTCTGGGTATATTTAGGACCCCTGGCAATACGTAATGTTTTTGGAAGTTTTTAAAAAGTGATTGCTGTTTTAATCCCATTTTGGGACTAAAAAATCTAAAAAAAAAAAAAAAAAAGCAATCAAATAAAAAATATTTTAAAAAATCAAAAACTCCTAGATCGCCAATAAAAACACTTTATCCTGTAAAAAAAATACATATAACGGGTATTGCCACCTCTGCACATGATAATCGGTGCAAAAAAAAATTAAAACTATGCAAGAATTTCCTTTTTTTTCCATGCAGCATCACAAAAAAACAGGATCAAACGTAATAAAAAAGTGTGTACCCCAAACCATAAACCCCAAAGTAAAAGGGAAACTCATAAAACAAAAAAAAAGCTTACAAAAACTAATCAGCAAAAAAAATTTTTGTAAACATCTTTTTTTTTTTAAAGGGGGGATATTATAAAAGGGCTTAAAGGGGGAAGCCTTTAAAAAGAAGCGTTGGCCGGGGAAGTGGGGGTTTTTAAAAAGGCTGACGCATTCAGGGACAGCTATTGCTCTAAAGATTTAAAAGAATTCATCAAACAAGTCACTGGTCACTGTTTTTCATTTGTGTAAAAATTTTTTCCCCAACCCACTTTTTCCCACTTTGGCCCAAAAATACTATGGCTCTTATTTTTTTTCCTTCCTATCTTGAAAAAGCCATAACTTTTTTTATTTTTCCATCTACATAGACACATGTGGATTTGTTTTTGCAGAACAAGATGTGCCTTTTAACGGTGCCATTGACCATGTACTGGGAAACCGAAAAAAAAAATTCTAAGTAAAAGGGAGAGGTGGAGGAGTGGAGATTTAGGGCGACAGGTATGAACGGGCTTTACGCCTGTTTTTTTGGCTTTTCCCTGCCCCCCCCGGCCCCAAATTTCCCCCCTGCGGAAAGCGGGGATGCAGTGTTAGGCCCCAGCGTTGGGCCCCTTTTAAAGCTGTGCCCAGGATGAAGGGAGGGGCGGGGGGCGCGGGGTTGGGGGGCTGCTTTTGTAGGCGTTCGGGCGGGACGGGCGCGCTGTATACCCAAGGCATGTCCGATCGCGAGTCGGAAAAGCGGGGCCCCGGGTGCAGCGCTCGGCAGCCAAACAGGTAGAACCCGGGGTTTATTTTGGTCTAAATGCTCCGGGGAGGCGGAAATGAAGCAGAACGGAAAATGCGGGAAGCAGTTTTGAAGGGTGGGGCAGAAATCTCGGTGCTCCGCTGTTTTTAAAAGGAGTATGATTTTCCGAAAAAATCGCCTTTATAAAACGGGGGAAAAAAAAGTGTCAGGAAAAAAGGGTGAACCCCAAAAAAAAAACTAATAAAAAAAAATCACTTTCCCAAAATCTTGAACGGCGCAATATTAAGAAATCGGGGTATTGGAAAAATTTCCGGGAAAAAACGTAATTCAAATTTGAAAGTATTTATGGTCGGCATTTAAAAAAAACCAATCGAAAATTAGGGGGCGACAGTGAACCATTAAAACCTAGGAGGAAAAGAATTGGGCCCAAACAGAATCAACGGCGGGGGGGAAATTCAAAATAAGTAAAAATGCAGAGAAGAGCTGATTGGTTGAGCTTTGCGGGGGCTTTGGGTAGCTCAGCCTCGAAAAAAGGAGCGACCTAAAGACCCTTATAGGCCCATGGAGAATTTTGAAAACCCAAACAAAAAACCAAAGGGGGGGACAGTTCAAAATACAGTTTTAAAAAAGGGAGAAAAAAGCTGATTGGTTAAAGCGGCGGGGGGTTGGCTATCCCAAACCCAAACAGGGCGCGAGGGTCTTTTTCCCATTTTTGTCTTTGGGGGGAGATGGGGGGCAAAAGCAATTTTCGGGGTCAGCGCCGTGCGGGGATGGGTAGAAAAAAAAACTCATTTTTTTTAAGTTGGTTTAAAAAATTATCGATTTTAAAGGGGCCCGAACCCTTTTTTAAAAATAAAGAAATTTTAAAACCCCCAACAATGCCCTTTTGTTTTAGCCGGGGGCCCACAAAGGGAAAATTTCCCAAAAGGAGAAAATTTCCCGGGGAAATACAGTAATTTAAAATTTTTTAAGCTCTTTTCAATTTGGGCGGGAAAAAAAACCCCGCCAAAACAAATAGGAGCGACAGTGTCCATTTTAAAAACCCATGGAGAACTATTGAAAATCTTTGGGCGCAAAGACCCATTATATCCCATGGGAAGTTTTGACCAATCAAAAAACCAAAAGGGAGGGCAGTTCAAATACAGTAAAAAAACAGAAAAGTGTTGGTGGTTTAGGGTAGCGGTGGCTTGGTATCCCAGCCAAAAGAAACGCGAGCTTTTTTCCCCCCATTGTTGTTATGGAGGGGAGCGGCGAATGGGAAAACTCGGCGTTTAGCGCAGTGCGGCTTGGGATTAAATTTTTAAAAAAAAATCATTTTTATTAAGTGTTTTAAAAAATTAAAACAGATAAAGAGCTAAAAAAATTCTGTAAAAATTAAAAAAGTTAAAACCCCCCGAAAAACGGTTTTTTCGCAGAGGGCCGGCGTATATAGGGGAAATTGGGAATAGGGGAAAACGCCCCGGGGAAAAACAGTAAATTCCCAAAATTTTTTAAGCTCTTCTGATTGGTCGGGGTAAACCAGCCAATTTAGGAAAAAGGAGCGGACAGTGGGCCCCTTATATTCCCAGGGGGGAGAAATTTACCAATCAGAATAGGAACGACGGGGGCCCCTTATTTCCTATGGGAAAAATTGGGCCCAAACAAAATTTTTCCCAAAGGGGGAAGGGGCAGTTCAAAAAAACAGTTTAAAAAAGGGAGAAAAAGGGCTGATTGGTTGAGCTAGCGGGGGTCGGCCAGCTTAAACTAATCCCGAGGCGAGCCCACTTTTCATTTGGTTTTTGGGGAAAAAAAAATTTGAGCAAGCTCTGTGATTTTCTAAGTTTAAAAAAGGGCCCTTTTTTGGAAAATGGGAGGGGGGCGCACTCCCATGGGTTTTTTAATGCAATCTGAAATAAAAACGGGACATGGCCCAAATTTTAAAATTTTAAGCTACAGAAATTGTCCCGATGGTTTATAAAATTTTAATAATTAAAAGGGGGTAACGAAAAAAAATATTAATTCAATTTAAATATGTTTAAATTTTTTTTTTTCGTTATCCAAGGTCAATAGTTGGGGGCAACGAAAAAAATTTGGGCCGAGATAGCCCAAACCCCCGCTAGCTCAGGGAATTTTAGCTCTTTTCGTCTTTTTACTGTATTTTGAACTGTCCCGCCTTTGATTTTTATTGGTCCAAAATTCTCCATAGGAAAATAATGGGACTTTGGGCGCTCCCTTTTTTATTGGTTTTAAAACTCCCTTTATAGGTTAGAATGGGGGCCCTGTGCTTTCCATTTTGATTTGGGCCAAACTTCTATAGGATATAAAGGGGTTTTTTTGTCGCTCCTTTTTTTTATTGGTTTGGGTTTGCCCACCAAATTTAGAATAGCTTACCAATTTGAATTACTGTATTTCCCCGGGAATTTTTCTTATCCCAAAATTTCCCTTTTGTAGTGCGGGTTTCGGGGGGGACAAATGCGTTGTTCGGGATTTAAATTTATTTATGTTTATTAAAGGGTTTTAGCTCTTTTTGGAAATTTTTGTACAACTAATAAAAATTATTTTTTAAAAATTTTTCCATGCCACCGGTGAAGGGGGCACCCAGATTGCATTTGCGCCCAAATTCCCCCATAGGCTAAATGGGAGGTTTGCTCGAGGGTTTGATTGGCCGGGATAGCCAAGTCCCGCTTTGCTGGCCAATCAGCTCTTTCTGCCTTTTTTTCTGTTTTTTGAAACCTTGGGTTCGCCTTTGATTCTGATTGGTTCAAACTTCTCCATAGGTTTATAATGGGTTTTTGTCGCTCCTATTCTGTTTGGCTGAGCTAGCCAAAGCCCCGCTAGCTCAGCCAATCAGCTCTTTTCTGCATTTTTACTGTATTTTGAACTGTCCGCCTTTAATCTGATTGGTCAATAGTTCTCCATAGGTTTTAAACCCCTTAACGACCTTGGGCGTAACCATACGTCCAGGTCGTTTGGGGGTTCACGCACCTGGACGTATGCATACGTCCTGAGGATCGCGCGAACTCTAAAGCAGAGTTCGCGCGATCGGCGCAGGGTGTCAGCTGTATATTACAGCTGACATCCCGCAGCGTCGGCCCCGACCCCGGATCGCTCCGGGGGGGAGGGTGGGGCGGTTAACCCCTTAATTATCGCGACGATCGGGTCGCAATAACTAAGGGAGACACAGGAGGAGATCGCTCCTCCTGCGTCTCTGTCGGCGGCAGCAGCGCACGGATCGGGCGATCCGTGCAGCTCCTGCCTTCCTACAGACAGCACAGAAGGCAGAGAATGCCTTCCGGGTTGTCTGTGACGTCACGATGCCCGGCCGTGCCCTGTGGGCATGTCCCGGCATCGTGACTGACAGTTACCATAGGAACCAGTCATAGCAACAAGCTATGTACTGATTCCTATTGAATGAGAGATCTAAAGATCTCTCATTCAAATCCCCTATGGGGAAATGTAAAAAAAATAACGTGAAAAAGTGAAAAAAGGTAAAAAAAAGTGAAAAACAAGTAAAACACAAACACGAAAAATAAAATAAAAATACGTACATCGCCCTTTTCCCCTTTACAAAACGCAAATCGCCCCAAAAAAGATCAAAAATAAATAAAGTACCCATATTTGGTATCGCCGCGTGCGTAACGACCTGCCCTATAAATCTGTCATGTTAATTAACCCGTACGGTGAACGCCGTAAAAAAAAACAATCACAGAATTAAGATTATTGTTCATCCCGCAGCACATAAAATGGAATAAAAAGCGATCAAAATCTCCAAAAAAGCCAAAGTTGTACCAATTAAAACGTCAGTTCATCCCGCAAAAAAAAGTCCTTATACAGCTCTGTATACGGAAAAATAAAAAATGTATAACTCTCAGAAAATAGCGATGCAAATATGTTTTACACACTAAAACCTCTTCTTTTCTTTAAGTGCTTAACATAAAAAATAAACTATATAAATATAGGGTTTCGCATAATCGTAGCGACCAAAGAGTAAAGTAACTATCAGGATACTGCACGGTGGCATGTTTAAACATAAAAATAAAAAACACTACTAGGATTGCAGTATTTTCTTCACACCTGGCCTCCAAAAAATGGATTTAAAAGCGATCAAAAAGCCTTGTCCCCCCAAAATTGATACTAATAAAACGTCAACTCATCTCGCAAAAAAACAAGCCCATACACAGCTCTGCACACAGCAAAATAAAAAAGTTATGGCTGTCAGAATAGGACAACATAAAAACGCAATTTTTTATAGACGTAATTTCTACTGTGTAAAAGTAATAAAACAGAAAAAAATATATAAAATCATATCATTGTAATTGTACCGACCCCCATAGTAAAGTTATAACATCATTTACACTGCACGGCGAATGCTGTAAAATTGAAACTCAAAAAACAATGACCGAACTGTGTTTTTCCCCCCATATACATTGCCCAATGCTAAAAAAAAACCTATGGAACACCTGTGTGCCTAAAATGCAGAATACATCCCTAGATGAGATCCTGATGGGTGTTGAATCCATAATGGGGCGAATTCTGGTAGGTTTCGCCTGTTCTGCTACTTTGGGGTCTTTGCAAATGAGACATGGCACCACCATTATCTGCGTTCCTAAAGCGAAATAGCGCTCCCTTCGTTATACGCCCTGCCATGCGCCCAAACAGCAGTTTACACCCACATGTAGGGTATTGCCGAACTTGGAAGAAATTGCTTAACAAAGTTTTGAAATTTCACCTCCACTTTGCTTTAATTTCTGTAAAATATCTAAAGGGTTATCAAACTTCCTAAATAGTGTTGTAAATACGTTAAGGGGTCTAGTTTTCTCAGATGGCGTCACTTATGGGGGTATCTAACATGCAGGCCCTCAAAGCCACGTACAGAACTGGAGAGTGGTCCCTAAAAAAATGTATATTGCAATTTTTTCTGAAAATGTGAGAAATTACTACTAAATTTCTAAGCCCTCTATGTTGTAAAAAAAAAAAGCATTTAAAAAATGATGCTAACGTATAGTGGACATATGGTAGATGCTAGTTCTAAAACTATTTTGTGGTGAATAATTATCTGTCTTGCACGCAGAAATTTTGCAACTTTCAAAATCGCAAATTTTTCCAAATTTCATGAAATTTTGATATTTTTCAAAAACAAACAAGGATTGTATGGATAAAAATTTCTTACTAACTTAAAGCACAATGTGTCACGAGAAAACAATCTCTGAATCACATGGATAGGTAAAAGTGTCAAAAAGTTATTCTCACATAAATTGACACATGTCAGATTTCAAAAATAGGGCTGTGTCAGGAAGGTCAAAACAGGCTGGGTCCTTAAGGGGTTAATGGTTCACTGTCGCTCCTATTCTGATTGGCCGGTTTATGCCGACCAATGAGAATAGCTTTCAGAATTTGAATTACTGTATTTCCCGGCAATTTCCAATATCCTAATTCTTGAATTAGGATATTTGGAAAGTGATTTTGTTTTATGTATTTTTTATTTTTAAGGTTTCAGCTCTTTTTCTGAGAATGTTTAACGCCTTTATAAAGCCGATTTTTGATTCATACTCCGCACCGACATGTAGAATGATTTCTCGCTGTTTTCCAGCCTGTCTCTCATCGGAACAGATTTTCGGCGCAGTCCCGCACTGCGCCTAAGTCCCCGCACTGCACCCCACACACTGGCGAGGCGCGGCGGACTTTTCCCCGCATGTATGAGTTCGCTACCTCCGGCGGCGAATCTTTGGCGCAGCCCCGCACTGCGCCTCAGTCCCCGCACTGCGCCCCACACACTGGCGAGGCGCGGCGGACTTTTCCCCGCATGTATGAGTGCACTAGCTCGGGCGGCGAATCTCAGGCGCAGCGCCGCACTGCGCCAAAGTCCCGCACTGCGCCTAACACACTGGCGAGGCGCGGCGGACTTTACATAGTATGTATGAGCACACCCCGGCCCCGACATAAATCAGGCGCAGATTTCGCCGGAAAACTAGCGGAAAAGCGCGCCCCGACCCGGCGAGCTTCATACATGTCGCCCTTAGAGTATGGGGGGTGGACATTGTCCAGGTTCCAGAAAACCTGGGCAGTACCCCAGCCTGTACAGCAGACACCCAGTATTGCCTGCTGTGATGAATGTCACCAAGCTTTCTTGGGCACTAGATAGGTTATCTAGCATCTGGGAAAGCTGGGTGATGCCCCATCCTCCTGGGTTTTTGTAGGATTTCTGTTTCCTTTTTTTCTTGTAGATTCCTGTTTTGGACTACGATGTATGCGGTGGACTTCGTCGGAGCAGCATTAGATCTATTTCTTTAATAAAATGGTTAATGAGGGCTGGTGTGGGGGAGTATTTATTTAAATAACATTTTTTTTCTGTTTCTGTGTGTATTTTTTTCAGTCTTAGTAATGAAGGTGTCTGATAGATTTCTCTCCATTACTATCGCTCGGGTTTGGTGTCAGCCAGTGGTTGTTTTTGACATCCAAGGATGCCACTAATACTCTAGTAGACAACACACCAGGGGTACTGGGAAGAGCCAGATTACCATCAGAAGTGGACTCTCATATGTGATGGTATGCTTCTGGGGTGGCTGTGGGTTGGTATTTTTAGGATGGGAAGGCGCTAATATCCATGGACCTCCCTATTCTGATAATATGATGCTGCAGCTGATGGGTTTTGCTTTGGCTGGTTATGAAAAAGAGGGGGACTTCACATTGTTTTTTTAATAAGTTTTTTTAATAAGACAACATGGGGTCCCCCCTATTTTCCATAACCAGTCAAGTTAAAACCATCACATTAGAGAGTCTGTTTCTGATAGTAACCCAGGTGCGTTGGGTACTGGGGACTGACACACTTCTCTTGTTTACTATCACTGGGGCTTGGTGTCAGCCAGCGGTGTTTTTTGTCAACCAAGGATAACACTAACCACGTAACATGGGATTAGTGTGAGCCTTAGGTGACAAAAAACACTGCCCCAGTGTTTTATTAAAGAAATGGATTCAATCCTGGTTTAACATAGTCCAATGAGTCCAGCATAGTCCAAAGGAGGAAACCTGTAGAAAAAAATAAGCACTTCAAAAAACATTTCAGTACTAAACTCCATTCCCTGCATAACCTGAAAGTCATGGCTGCCCCTAATCTTCTTGGGGTGCAGGCAGCGCAATATGATCCTGAGGGGTACAGGCCACAGCACAATCTCTATGGGGATTCTCCCCAGAAGATTTTGCTTGTAAGCTGTGGTCTGTTCCTCCTCCCCCACCCAGCCCCTTCCATTGTGTTATATGAACTAGTGTCAACACAAATACAACCACCGTCTATCACCGCATAAATTACACACCACTTCCACCTAGCACTCAATAGCCCCCCATCTGCACCTATGTCCCCCTGAGCCTATCACCGCTTATCACCCCATAATCCCGCCTCCTCCTATCACCCCATCGCACCCCACCTCCACCTATCACTCTAAAGCCCTCCACCTACCACCCCACAGCACCCTTACCTCCACCTGACTCCCCATTGCCCCCTCACCTCCACCTGTCACCCCTTAGCAAACTCACCTCAAACCTTTAACCCCATAGCTCCCTCATGTATTCAGCACTATGCATACATTTTAAACACTTCTATTAGAACACTTCTATTAGAACACTCATTGATCAGTTCTGATATATATATATATATATATATATATATATATACATACACATATATATACCCTTTACAAACATAAAAACATTTAAAAACACAGAGGCTTATTATAGCCAAAATTTCCATCAGCACTCTTCATTTAACCCTTTAGGTGTTAACGTATCAAACTTATTGATCCAGTATACTTCCCGACATAGTAGCAAACTTTTAATGTTTGTTTGATTCACAGCTGTAACCTCCTCGATCACACACCATTTAAGCTCACTAATATTATGTGAATGTTCCGTGAAATGCCGGGCCACTGAGGATTCACCATACTTTCTGGTACCTCTTCCACACTACCCGACTTTACTCTTGTTTTATACAAACGTATTTGCGATTGGTGTTCGTTCAATCTAATTTTTACTGATCTAGAAGTTTGTCCAATATATGATTTCCCACATGGACACTTAAGCATGTAAATTACGTTTTGTGTATTACACGTAAAAAAGCCTTTAACATGTATAGGATATCCCTGCGTGGGATGATTAAAAATGTCTCCTCTAATAATGCTACTACAATTCTGAGACACAAGGCAAAGGTGTGTACCCTTCCCCTGCGTGCTCAAGAATTGTTGCTGTGTTTGTTTTCTATTCATATCAGAACTGATCAATGAGTTGCCAATAGTTTTACCTCTGCGGTAAACAAACCGCGGTTATACTTTGAGTCACTCTGTAATAGTTTCCAAGCATTACAGATGGCGCGTTTTATCAAACCAGCATGTGAATCATATGTGGATATGTATGTCATAGTGTCCTGTTCCCTACATTTCTTATCCTTTTTATTCATTAGATCTTCACAATCTTCATAATAAGCCTTTGTGTTTTTAAATGTTTTTATGTTTGTAAAGGGTATATATATATGTAATTCATTGATAGGTATTTAATAATAGTGAGTTTTGTGATATTAATAATATGGTGTTCAGATTCTATTTAAGGGCTTGGCTGGCTAATTGGTAACATGCTTGACAAAGAGGGCGTTTACCCTCGAAACGTAACGGACATGCTACTGAGACAAGATGTCGGCAGCTACTAACTAACAAGCTACAGAGTGCTACAAGTACAATCCTGCTCTGATGAAGACAGCAAGTAAGACTATTCCAAATATTTGCCATATCTGATGTTCGCTGTGTTCTACAGATAATTTTTAAACGGAATATGAATAAAGTATTGATGATTTAAAAAGATTTAAATATTTAAAGATATTTTCTTGAGAAAAATATGTTAAGTGGCGCAATTTTTGTACTATTGGATATATATACGAGGAGGGACCCTCAGATGGCACAAATAACACAGCGTTTTGACTAATAGTGCTTGGACAATGTATTGAGAAGCAGAGATGGGCCTCACTCACTCACTTTCTTGCATTTAATTTTGTGTCTTCTCCTGTCAGTTGCATGAGTTGGGGCTGAGCATGGTATAGCCAAAGCTTCTTTGGTTGCTATGGTGCCTCGACCACATGAATGGCTGGGTTTCTCCTGCCATTTCCTCCCTGTGCTAGCTTTGACAGGAGCTAGCACCACCACTTTGGGTATTACAGCTAGAGATGGGCGAATTTTTCCCGAAATTCGGTTCGTTCACTTCGCCGAATTTCCCGACAAAAAATAACTTCGTTCCGAATTACTTCGGGACGAATCACGTTAAAAAAACAGTTTATTTCCAGGCTGCACAGAGCCTGCAGGGTTGCTGTGAACGTTCTGCCATGCTTAAATATTGCAGAGGGAGCTTGGTTTGGTTCCTTCATACATTGTTGTGTTTTAGTATGACCACGCAGATGGAGTGCCGCCGCTCTTAGATCGCTTCACTATAAAATTCCCTGGGCCTTAAGAGGGAAAAAAATGACCAAAAAACTGAAGCAGGAATGTTGCCTGATAAAGTCATGCCAGCGACAGCTGGGAAAAAAAACAAGCTGAGGGCTCAGGTGGCAACATCAGTGACAGAGTGTGGAGGTGTGAAAGGGCAGGCAGCCACAGCAGCATGAGGTAAAGGAGAGTGGCACAATGATATTCTGGAGGTGGCAAAAACAGGAGTAGGCCACAGAGTTTGGCACAATTTACCACAGTGTGTAGGTTATGGGCAGGGAAGCCACAGCAGCGCATGAGGGTTGACAGTTTGGGAAATGACATTCTAGGGTGGCAAAAAAAGGAAATAGGCCACAGAGTGGCCCCAATGACACAGTGTTTTAGGTCATGGCAGCAGCCACAGCAGAGCATGAGGTCAGACAGTGGCACAATGACAGAGCGTGGAGGTCACGGCAGCAGCAGCATGAGGTCAGACAGTGGCACCATGATCTTCTGGAGGTGGCAAAACCAGGAGTAGGCCAGAGATTGGGACACAGTGTGTAGGTCACGGCGGCAGCCACAGCAGCAGCATGAGGTCAGACAGTGGCACAATGACATTCTGGAGGTGGCAAAAAACAGGAGTAAGCCACAGAGTGGGGACAATGACACAGTGTTGTAAGGTCACGGCAGCAGCCACAGCAGCAGCATGAGGTCAGACAGTGGCACACTGACAGAGTGTGTAGGTCACGGCAGCAGCCACAGCAGCAGCATGAGGTCAGACAGTGGCACAATGACACAGTGTGTAGGTCACGGCAGCAGCCACAGCAGCAGCATGAGGTCAGGGACATGTGGCACAAAAGACATTCTGGAGGTGGCAAAAACAGTAGTAGGCCCCAAAGTGGCACCATGACAGAGAGTGGAGGTGATGGCGGCATCAGCATGAGGTCAGACATTAGCACCATGACAGAGTGTGTTGGTCATGGCAGCAGCCACAGCAGCAGATGAGGTCAGACAGTGGCACAATGACATTCTGGAGGTGGCAAAAACAGGAGTAGGCCACAGAGTGGGACAATGACACAGTTTTGTAGGTCTGGCAGCAGCCACAGCAGCAGCATGAGGTCAGGACAGTGGCACAATGACAGAGTGTGTAGGTCACAGCAGCAGCAGCATGAGTTTTAGACAGTGGCACAATGACATTCTGGAAAGGGGGGCAAAACAGGGAGTAGGCCACAGAGTGGCACCATGACAGAGAGTGGAGGTGACGGCGGCAGCAGCATGAGGTCAGACTGGCACAATGACAGAGTGTGTAGGTCACGGCAGCAGCCACAGCAACAGCATGAGGTCAGACAGTGGCACAATGACATTGTGTAGGGGGCAAAAATAGGAATAGGCCACAGAGTGGCACAATGACAGAGTGTCGAGGTCACGGCGGCAGCCGCAGCAGCGGGCCATGAGGGTCAGACAGTGGCACAATGCCCATTCTGGAGGTGGCAAAAACTGGAGTAGGCCACAGAGTGGCACAATGACAGAGAGTGGAGGTGACGGTGGCAGCAGCATGGGGTCAGACAGTGGCACAATGACATTCTGGAGGGGGGGCAAAAACTGGAGTAGGCCACAGAGAGGCACAATGACACAGTGTGGAGGTCACGGCAGCAGCCACAGCAGCAGCATGAGGTCAGACAGTGGCACAATGACACAGTGTGTATGTCATGGCACCAGCAACAACAGCAGCATGAGGTCAGACAGTGGCACAATGACAGAGTGTGGAGGTGGTGGGGCAATACCAGTCCCTGGTAAAGATGGTGGTGGCAGATGGAGAAACTGTCAGCAGATGTGGGGGCTTCAGGGGGGATGGCGGCATCAGAATAGTGGCTGAGGCAGGTATTGGAACCCGACTCATTTCTCACAGTTTGGGTGAGGGTCATGGCTGATGTAGTCTGACGCTAAGGCATTGGGGGTGGGGAAAATTTCCTGGCCGATCCACGCCTGATTCATCTTGCCCAAAGGTCAGTCGTTCCACATTTCCGTGGAAAAGCGGGTTCTCCTTGGGATACGATGGCCCCCGCCGCAAATGAACAAACCCGCTTGATGCCACACTTTCTTGGCCGGGCAGGACAGCTTCTCCACTGCAAACTCGGCAAGTTGCGGCCACACATCCAGTTTGGCTGCCCAGTTTGTTTCCCGCGGATCTTCTAACTGGGGTGGCAGAGTGCTGTCCAAGTAGGCCACCACCTGTTGGTTTCAGGGTCTGCTCCAGGTCCAGCAGCTGCAGCTGCTGGCGACAGCCCTCTCACTAGGCGGGTGAAGGAAGCTGCTCATCAGTGACTCCAGACTTAGGTTGCTGCTGATGGAGCGGTACTTCTCCTACCCCCCACCTTCCCCCAGCACCGGGGGCAGTAGACGTGAGCGTGAAGAACCCCCGGTCAGACCTTCAGAGGAGGGACGATTTCCGCACATAGGCAGCGGCCAAAATGACTACGGAGGATATTCCTATAGTATTTGAGTTTGTCCTCCTCTCGATAGCTGGGGAAAAAGCCTCCCCCTTCGGACCGGCAGCGAGGGTCCAATAGGGTGGAGAGCCCGAAGTCAGCCCACTGCCGGAGGCTGACTTTCGGCTGTCACTAGCCAGGAAAATTTAGCATGCTGCGGGCCATCCCGCACAAGTGACTCCGAGGGGCTCCCTGCCTCCATCTCCACTGTATACTGCCACGATGCTTGCGGTCATCTGCCTCGTCTTCCTCATCTCCATCTACCCCCTCCAGCTGCTCCTGCCCCCTCCTCTCTTGTCACCTGGGTAGAAAATCCACTCATTTCACCAGACAATGCTTCTGCTCCCAATGTCCTCCTCTTCCTCCTCCATTTCAGTCCCCACCGGACTCATGTGGCCGCGAGATGTAGTTGCTACGTCTCCAGTCCCCTGCCCAGACATATTTTTCAGCATCTGTTCCAGGACATAAAGCAGTGGAATGACGTTATTCATCCCATAGTCCTGGCGACTGGCAAATAACGTGGCCTCTTCGAATGGCCTCAACAAACGGCAGGTGTCACGCATGAGCTTAACAAAACAAGAAAAAGAAAGGTCAGCTCACCCCAAATTTTTCAGCTTTGAATGGTGTAATCAGCACGCATCCGTCTGGAGCTAATGACGTGGTTGAATTGTTCTTTCAAAGGATTTGTAATGCAGCGATAACCACCAGGTATAAATTGTTAAAAAACTTAAATCCTTTATTTAAAGCATATAAAAAGTCCGAGCGTGCCCATAGGCAGAATAGCCTCAAAAGATATAAGCTGGCTTACGCGTTTCGGGTATAAATGTAGTTACCCTTAGTCATAGCATACAGATGTAACAAACAAACCACTCTTAAATATCATACATTTTAAAATCATTGGTTAATTACCTGCGCGTCACCTTCCACATACCGGGAGACCTTCCTCCTAAGCTTCATGACGTGTAGCGCTGAAAACAATAGCCATATCCGGACATGCGCAGAAACAGCATGGAATCCGAGGCAAAAGATGGCAAGGGCTACTCCGCTCACAAACAAAGAGCACATCCGGACATGCGCAGAAAGCTACGATGACAACAGAGCGGGCAACGACAAGCGCAACCCTGCCCGAGCATCAAGTAGCACATCCGGACATGCGCGAAAGCAAAAATTGCATGCAACACCAATAATGGCAAAGACAAAGAGACTAGCCATAAAAGTGCTGTATCGGAGGTAAGGGATATATCTGTATATACCACCCAGCATAAATTAAAATTAGGGAAGGACTCCAAGGTGTGAAAGGCAAACTGCAGGGAATACAAAAAATACTTTTTACAGAATAACAGAAAAAATAGAAAAAATAGGAAAAGCTAATAACTTTTTGCAAAAATGTAAATCTCTATGTCATCATAACACAATATAACAAAAATAGATGAATGAAGCAGGCACAAGAAAGAAGGAGAGAAGAGAGAAAAAAAAAAAAAAAAAATTTCATGCTGACTTTTATTTCAGCATGAGCTGCCACTGGCTGACATCAAATTTAAACAGGGGAGTACTCCTGTCCGCCTGGATCAGCAAAAAATCGTTAATGGCCTTTCTCTGTTCATACAGTCGGTCCAACATGTGCAGGCTGGAATTCCAACGGGTGGAAACATCGCATATAGAGTGTGTTGGGGGAGGCCCTTCTGCCGCTGGGAACTCGAGGAGGGTGTTCCTGACTTTGTAGGAATGGATGAAGTGCATGCACAGTTTCCTGGCCATTTTCAGAATCTTCTGAAGATCGGTAGAAGACTTCAGGAACCTTTTCACAACCAGATTGAACAGGTGCGCCATGCAGGGCGCATGGACCATCCCTCCTCGGTGCAGCGCAGACACCATGTTACTCCCATTGTCCGTCACCATGGTTCCGATTTGCAGTTGGCGCGGAGAAAGCCACACCGATTTCTTGCTGCATGACGTGGAGCAGTTCCTCCCCTGTGTGACTTCTTTTACCGAGGCAAGCCAGGTGTAGAACTGCGTGACACCGCTGTGCCCTACACATGTGGTATGATGGAGCAGTACTTGTGGAGGCTGAGATGGGGGTGGTGGGAGGAGGAGGAGGATGGGGGACTTTGGCGCAGGAGCCGCAGTTTGACAACGTGGAGGAGAAAGCGGCGTCTCCTGTCCAAGTTGTTGGTGTGGCTGGGCAGGAAGCACATTCACCCAATGGGCCGTAAAGGACATGTACTGGCCCTGACCGTAGTTACAGCTCCAGACGTCCGCGCTGTCGTGCACCTTGGAACAAACCGATAAGCTCAAGGACTGGCCCGCCTTCTGTTCTACATATTTATGAAGTGCTGGTACTGCCTTTTTGGAAAATAAATTACGGCTTGGAACTCTCCATCTCGGCTTGGCACAAGCCATTAGTTCTCTGAACGGTGCAGAGTCCACCATTTGGAAAGGGAGGGACTGCAGTACCAACAACTTGGACAGGAGCACGGTCAGCTGCTGCACCTTAGGATGGCTGGACGCATACCGTTGTCTTTTTGCAATCGCCTCGCTGAACGACTGCTGGCTCCATGAGTAGCGAGGAGCAGGAGCATCTGGATCGGGAGATGTCAAAGAGAAACAGCTCCCTTCTGCAGAGGTGGTGGAGCCTTGACTGGCTGCAATGGCATGTGTGCCACTGGGCGCTGCTGCTGCTGTTGCTGCGGCGGCAGGATGGACCACCACATCTGAGCCACGTTTCTCCCAGGCCACAGGATGGTGACGCTGCATGTGTTGACTCAGGGCCCTGGTGCAAACGTTAGATCCCAGGCCACGCATCACTATCTGCTAACAGATACTACATATACCCATATTCGGCTCCTCCGGTGTCATAGCAAAGAACTGCCACACCACCGAGTATCGGATTTTACTGCAACGCTCCGCACTGAGTGACTACTGCCGCCGCTGCCTCGTTGAGCCCCTGTGCCGCTACTTTCTTGGACCTGCGAAGCGGGTTTTTTACCCCGTGGCCGCTTGGCTCTCGACCTCATACTGCTGCTATCCTGCTGACGCACGGCCACACAACCCACTTGCTGGCTGCGCCGCTGCCTGACGCGCAAGCTTACGCCCTCTTCTCCTGACGATGATGAAGCCCTTGCCTCACCCGGCTCCCAAGTGCGGTCGGCTACATCATCATCTATTTGTGTTTCATCTTCACTGCTGTCCTCATCACCGGTCTTGGTATGCAGAGGCTGACCCCTCACAACATGACCTTCCAGGCCACTCTCAACATCTATACTTTGCCGCCTACTGCAAGAAGCAGGGGATATTGGCCCCATTTCTTTGCTGCCATGTAGCTGCTGACTGCCCTCCTCAAATTGATCATCCTCGCTATATAGTGGCGCTGAGCCCAGACCACATAGTAGTTCTCTGGCTGAGGGAACCAGATGGGACATAGGCGGGTTGAGGACATGTGAGGGCTGCTGAACCGCTCCCGGGCCATGCCAACTAAGGGTTGTGTCTGACGTTCCCACCGACTCTTGGCTGGGGTTGTCAGATGTCATCTGGGAGGAAGTGGATGACCTAGTCAACCAATCAAGAACCCTTGGGTTGCTAGTCAGCACACGGCCCCTAGATGACAGCGGCAGTTGTGGCCAAACCCAGTGACCCCAGCTGCGACGTCCCCTTGCTGTGCTGCGACCAGGGCCTGGAATGTTTTGTGCCTCTGCCACTCGCAGGTGAAGAGCCTGCCACCTCTCTGTTTGACATTACTGTTTGTTCTAAAATATATAGACACTGTTTGATGAAGATATCTGTATATGATAAATACACACCCTGTATTTGACTCCAAATGAACCCACTAAGAAGCTTGGGTAACCCTTGGATATAAATTGCGCTCCACAAATGGGCAGGAAAAATTGACTTGTATGTGCCGTTTAAAAACTCTGTGTATTTTACTGAATATAAAAGCACAAACAGGCTTAATTAACCTTCGGATATGAATTATGCTACAGAATTTCTTCTGTGGCGGTGAAAAACAAAGTTTCTTTTACTGAGTACAACTGCAGAACAACGCTTAATTAACCCCTGGATGTAAATTGCGCCAAACAATTGAGCAACCACAAACTATGAGCTTTGTAGCGTGTTACAATGGCGTGTTTTCTACGCTACACAACAAGAGAAAAAATTGTAATTAACCTTCGCTTGTGAATTATGCTACAGGAAAATTGTAATTTTTGGCGGTGAAAAAGACGGTTTATTTTTGTCACCACAGCAGAAAAACGCTTAATTAACCCCTGGATGTAAATTGCGCCAAACAATTGAGCAGCCACAAAATACGAGCTTTTTATCGTGTTAAAAAGGCGTTTTTTTTAATCTACACAACAAGAGAAAAAATTGTAATTAACCTTCGCTTGTGAATTAGGCTGCAGAAAAATGTATTTTTTGGCGGTGAAAGAGGGTTTATTTTAGTCACAACAGCAGAAAAACAACGCTTAATTAACCCCTGGATGTAAATTGCGCCAAACAATTGAGCAACCACAAACTAAGAGCTTTGTAGCGTGTTACAATGGCGTGTTTTCTACGCTACACAACAAGAGAAAAAATTTTAATTAACCTTCGCTTGTGAATTAGGCTGCAGGAAAAATTTATTTTTTAGCGGTGAAAGACGGTTTATTTTAGTCACCACAGCAGATAAACAACGCTTATTTAACCCCTGGATGTAAATTGCGCAAAAGAATTGAGCAGCCACAAACTACTAGCTTTGTAGCGTGTTACAATGGCCTATTTTTTACGCTACACAACAAGAGAAAAAATTGTAATTAACCTTCGCTTGTGAATTATGCTACAGGAAAATTGTATTTTTTGGCGGTGAAAAAGACGGTTTCTTGGAGTCACCACAGCAGAAAAACAACGCTTAATTAACCCCTGGATGTAAATTGCGCAAAAGAATTGAGCAGCCAAAAATGAAGTGGTATTTGTATTGTAAAAACGCTGTTTCTTTAAATGAATACAACAGGAACTGGCTTAGATCCCCCTTGGATATTCAATGTGCTGTGAGCAGATAGCATTAAAATGTATATGCAGCTGCAGTGGACGCACACTGGACTTCAGATCCAATACCCCAAAAAATCAGAAATAGAACATTAAGAGAAGCAGTCTCTGAGACAAGCTGAGACACCCCCCAAAAATCGCTGTATAAAAATCAGTTCTTCAGTAAGAGCTATCGCTATCACAATCAGCCGCAGCAGCACCTTCCCTGATCAGTACAGTGAGAGGAGTGTGAGCTCCCAGCGTCGCGCCCGGACTTATATAGTGCGTTGATGTCACAGAATCCCGACGGTCTCTGATAGGCTTCATCTCTGCACATGTCATGCTGGTTTTGCCCTTCTTCCTCCCAGAGTGCTTTGCCCCATGTAACGCCATGTGCTCGCAGCCATTTTATCAATCAAAAGCACACTTCGTTCACCCGAAGTACCCCAAAGTTCGACTTCGTTCCGAACCAAAGTTTTCCTGAAATTCTAAACGAATTCCACTTCTTTAGAATCAATTCGCCCATCTCTAATTACAGCTGTAATGCATCTGAGAGATATGGTTCCTTACTGCTGCTCATTACCTCAGGCTCAGTGCTTCTCCTGCGCCCAAGTGGGAAGTGGGGGCATGTTTATACTTTGGCGCTGGTCATTGCTATTTTAACTCTTGCCAGGTGAGTAATTGACATGATGATTTACTATTGGTGCATTTGCATTTATAATACAAGAGGTGTGGAGCATTTGTATGCTATGATAAAAGGGGTATTCAGGTATTCATGCCAAAAGCTCAAAAGGTGGCTGCAGGGTCATTACTAACAGAACAACAGAAGAAGACGACTAATCTTACATCCACAACATATAAAATTGACATATTTTGTCACACTGTTGCTCCTTATTTGCTTCTATGTGTGTAGCAAGAATGGGCTTGTAAAATATATGGGTAAGGTTTGAACACCAGAATTATTTATTCAATTTTCTTTATTTTTTTTTTTATAGCTCAGCTTGCCTTTCTTAGTGAAACACAGCAATAGTAAATAACTGGTGGATCATAGCATATATTATATCTTTTTGAGAGTCCTTGTAATTTAGTTCAACATTTGAAATAGGATATGCAAGAAAACTGTATTCTTCTGATTCCCTTGAGTTCTCTTTCGCCTCCTATTACTCTGTTTTTCTTAATCAAGCTTTAATGATGTCTCCCCGTAACTGACTCCCCGTGTCTCCCGACAAAATGGCAGTTGAGACTCCTGGCTTCGCCTTCTGATTCCTTATTTGATGAGATACACCACTCCCACTAATCAGTTTGGTTGCACTGCACTCAACCACCAGACTGAACAGCTGATATTTTAACAGAACCACCCCCACAGGCTTAGGTTCAGCAACAGTCCATGTGGGTGACTATGTAGCCCTAAGTGTGATGTGCCCCAGGATCGACGACTCTGGGGTGCCCAAACTCACTGGGTGTGGGACCCCACTTGAGTTTAGGCACATTTGCACGGCACTTAAACTTTCACTGTCCCTTTTGAGCAGACGTCCTTATTCCCCGGCCTTCTGGCTAGGAAATAGGGAAATTTTTATAATTTCTGGCTGGATTTCCGGGCAGTATCTCACTGCGCACATTCACTTTATTTATTTTTCACGTCACTGTGTGTTCTAGTGTGTCACGTTTTTTTGTGTTTGGATTTTGGGATGCGACACCCTTCTGGGACCCTCCCGAGGTCTAGGGGGAGAATGTGTGGCCATCTGGTTCCTTTCTCCCCTGAAAACCCTGGCACTCTTCGGAGTCAGCCACCAGGTGAGCACTTGGTCGAAGTTTGGTGTGGCAGGCCATTCTGACGCCAATGTGCAAGCCTGTAGGTTCGATCTGCTTCGGCAGTAGGACCATTTGCCACTCTTCGGAGTTGGTTACCTGGACTGCACTTGGTTGAGGTTTGGTGTGGCAGGCCATTCCGATGCCAAGTGCATGTTCGTAGGTTCGATCTGCTTCGGCAGTAGGACCATTTGTGCGACCCCATGCGGATGCCTTCTGGCTCGGTGGGGGAGCATTTTGTTCTCTCTCTGCTTTTGCAGAAGGGAATACGTTTTGTGTATTCCTGTGCAAGTGCCTTCTGGCCCGGCAGGGATACTTTTTCCGATCCAGGTATATGGGGGACCCATTACTTTTAAGTATGGGTCTGCGATAGACTGTATCCTGATGCACTATTTTTGTGTGGCACTTGTGTTGCACTTTTTTTTGTGCATTTTGGTGTTAGTTGCACGCTCTTAGGGCTTCAAAAAAAAAAACAAAAAAAAAAAACAGTCCATGTGGGTAGGAGATTACAGTTCCCAACATACATTGCTGACATCTATTCCAGACTATTCTCCTGCCTTGTATCCCATTGGCTTCTGAAGAGCAAGTCTCCATTCTCTTGTGCATCTCATATTGTTCTATCCTACTGCAAAGCCTCTCACATTAGTTCCTTTTTACATCCCCTACCATCCCCTGCTACTTCATAGACAAGCTCACCCTCCTTGTGCTTGTAGTGAGCAGGCCTGACCAGAATGCTGACCTGAACTACAAGTCGTTTCGTGGGTGTAGGTGGATTCTCTGGACCACCGCAAGTGATGGTATAAGCCACGCCAGGAAGCATATTCTAAGTAGCCCCCAGTATTCACCAGAGACGGGGGGAACTACCAGGTCAATATCTCTGACATGACTTGCAGCAAGGGTGCAGCATGGAACAGAATCAGTAGACTAAGGTGTAGTCAGGGACAGGCAAAAAGGTCAGGCAGGCGGCAGGCAACATGGTCAGCAAACGATAGCAGGAAGGTACGGTACACGGTACACACCAATAAACACCAATACTCTGGCAGAGAGTATACAAGGTGTCAGCAAGATATAGGGTCAGTGCCTGTAAATTACCAGCACGCTGGCCCTTTAATTCTCGAAGTGCTGCCGCACGCGCGCCCTAGGAAGCGGGTGTGCATGCGCTGGCAATCTGCAAAGCGGGGACGGGAATGAGGAGCGTGGCTAGGTAAGTAAATGGCTGAGGAGAGCAGAGCAGAGTAGGCATGGGCGCGGACCGGAGCAGGGGGTCGCAGCACACTCTATGACAGTGTCCTCCTCCCCCATTAGGTCTCCCTCTCCTCTGAGGAAACTTGCGGAGAAATTCAGGCAACAGATTGGACTCTGGCCCCCAGGAACAGTCTTCGGGCCCGAGCCACTTCCAGTCAATAAGAAAGACTTGCTTCCCCCTCACCAACTTTTCATCATGAACCTCTTTGACTTCGAAGACATCGCCTGAATTGGCCACAGGAGATGGCGACACAGAATTTCGTGAGAATCGATTAAGAACAAGAGGCTTGAGTAGAGAGACATGAAAGGAGTCGGGGATGCGTAGAGTAGGATGCAGCTGGAGCTTGTAGGACACCGGATTGAGACAATTGATGACTTCAAACGGTCCCAGAAATCTTGGACCCAACGTGACACTGGGCCAAGAGCCAGATCTTATCTCCGGGGTTGAAGGTGGGAGGAGGTCTTCGTCTCTCGTCTGGCTGGGACTTGGTATGAGATAAGGTCAGCAGAAGGGCCCAACGAGTGTTCTGCAATACATACAGTCGATGTCCTCAATTTGAGCATCAATGGCAGGGACATCAGACGAGGTGGAGAGAGGGAGGGGGGGGCAGGGATGTTGCCAATAAACAATATTGAAGGGGGGTTCCCTGGGAAAAATTTTGGAATCCAGAAAAATTAAAAAGAAAAATTCGCCCAGGAAGGAGATAAAAACCATTGTCGGGCAGGCAGAGAAAAAAAGGTGCTTTTTTCCGCAACACCCAAATTTTAAACCCTTTAATTTGTCCATTCCGGGGGTGAAACAAATAAAAAAATATTTTAAATTTTTGGAGATGGTTACACAGAGAAAGCCCGAAATTTTGACCCCAAACCCTGAAACACCCCGGGTGAGAGTAATGTGCAAGGGAAAGGGTCCATGAAAGCAAAAAGAAAAGATAAAGGGGAAAAGGGTTGGGGGGCAAGTTGAGGGCGGGCCCGGGGTTAGGGGTACAAAGTGGGACATCTTGGAGTAGCGGTTTCCAAACCCTACTCAGAGGGTCGTTTATTAGAAGAAGCTGATAAATCCATGAAGAAATCCAGGGCACAGGGGCCCCAAATTTTCCTTTTGGGAATGGGAAAAGGTTTGGGGGGGGAACCGGCCATTTAAAGACAGGGGCTCTTTTTCCGGACCCCAAGAAAGCCAGGCGAAAACAAAGTTTTTCATGTCCTTAAAACATTGAAAATTTGGCCACCAAAATTTCCCAAAGATGAGAAACAAGGATTTCCAGATTACAGTGGGGGCGGCTAAAAAAACCTGCCCCAAATTTTTTTCAGAACTTCTGGGCGTAGGGCTGACATACAAAGGTTCCCCATGGGGAAACACTTTGGGAATTTAAATTTAGGGGGCCACAGCAACAAAAGGGTAAAGGGGGCAAAATGTGTTTTTGGGGCCCACGGAAATTGAGTTCTACAGTACCCCAAAGCAGGGGGGAAAAAGGCATCCCCCTTTAAAATTTTTATTTTCGGGCCTTAAATGGACCCAAAAATATTAAAACGGGCAAAAAAGGGGGAACCAATCGGGCTTCCCATTATTCAGACACTGGGAAACCCTGTAGATACACAAAATTTCTTAGATCCGTGTAAATTTTAAAATTGGTTTAAGGGGTTTCCCTCCAAAAATAACCCCTTTTCCCCCCAGAGCCAACTTAATGGCCAAAAATTTCGTTTTTCTCCAAAGGAATAAATCTTCTCCGCGGGGGAAAAGGGTTTTTAAAAAAGAACCTCATTTGGGGGGTTTTTCCACGGGAGGATTTTTTTGCAAAAGAACCTTACCGGCCCCCACGGAAGACACATCAACTTACAGAAAGAAAGGCTTCTCCGGATCAGGAAGACACAAGATTGAGGCAGAAGAAAAGGCAGTTAAATGCCTCTTCAGCCTCCTGTGGCCATAGTTTGGAGTTGTCATCCTCTTTAGAAAAGACATTAGGTGCAAACCCATTGTAAAAGAAAAAGAGGGATAATTTGCCGGAAATATTTGCAAAGCCCAGGAAGCGAAACAAGGCCCGGGGGCCCCACAGACCACAAAGGAGGGCCGCAACTTGGCTGGATCCACCTTAAGACCTCTTTTGGACCCAATTTTAACCCATAAAGGGTTAACAATTGAAACCTTTTTCCTCATTATTGGATCCTTTGGGGACCCCACAACGGGGTGTTACCACGCCGGGGAAGCGGAATCTAAGTGGGGTTCCCTTTTTTTAAACCGGGCCCCCTGCAAACGGGTTTGGATTTAAATTTGCGGGGGAGTCAACCAGGCCCGCAAACCCCTGAAGTGACTTGTTTTGGGGGGGCCCCAGCCCGAGGTATACATGGTACCAAATTTCGTCAGGCAGGCTCAAAAACGGGGGACGGGAAAATAAGGTCGGGACAGGCGGAAAAGGGTTTCGTGGTAGGGGAAACGAGGCGGGAAAGTACGGTATAGGGGTTAATCAACGAGACCAAAAACGCATTCGGGGGGGGGGGGCGAAAGGGCACTAAAGACCGGGCCCGGGTAACCAGAAGGGGGCCAGGCAAAAATAGGGAAACCCCGGGCCATACGAATTACCGGTGCGCGGGCCCCTTTTAAAAATTTAACACTGCCACACCCCGGCCCTGGGGAGCGGGCCAAAGCCCACCTTTGGGACAAAACCCCGCAGTAGAGCGGGGCTGGGTAATTGAAACAGGGGGACAATGCGGGGGAATAAAATGCCCGCACCCACATGGGGGTTTCTTGGGGGGCCACCCCCGGAAACGGGCACGGTTTGCCCTTCGCCCCGGGGAAATGAGGGCCGCGGGGGCATATTGACAGAAACCCCCCCCCTTTTTGGGTTCAAATATTGTCCCCCGGGGCCCTCCAGGACCCCCCCCACCCCGGGCCCTTTTTCCGGCCCAAACCCCCCTTCCAGTCGATGAGAAATTACACCCCCACCCCAATCCCCCTTTCAGGGCCAAGACCCTTTTTAAAGGAAAGATTTTTGGTGGCATCTGCTACGGGGATTTTGGGAGGAGCATTTTCCCCGGGAGAAGCGATTCGGGAACCACTGGTTTTAAAAGGGGGAGACCGGGAAGGATTCGGGGAACACCGAGGGGGGAAGCCAAAGTTTGGGAAAGCCACTGGGTTGGAATGCACTTGAGAACCTCAAAAACCCCCCCCCCCGGGAAACCCGGGGTTTCCAAAATATAGCTTGGGTTTTAAGGCGGTTACTCCCTGTTTAACCACACCTTGCCCGGGGAGAGTAAAAACGGGGGGAAGGCTTCCTTTTGCCCTGCTTGCCTCTTCAACGGCAGAAGCCTTTTCCGAGACAGGAAAGCCCTGAAAACCCATAGGGGGCCGTTAGGTCGCGGCCCCAAAACCCCACGGGGGGGCATTTCAAGGGAAACCGAGTTTGGGCAGGGGGGGGGCGGAAGTTGTCCTTTAGCCAATGAAAAAGGGGGGCGACTCTGAGTCTAAAGAAAATACAAAATTTTTCCCCGGGTTAACATTTTACCCAGTCATCGACTTTCCGAAACAAAGGGGCGTGGGTGGGAACCGATTAACCCTCCCCACTTTTTCCATTGGCAGTGGTTTTGAAATCCGGGGAGAACCCCAACTTAAACCTGAGCTGGGCACAAAAGGGAGCCAAAAATTTGGACACAAAATTGGCCCTCCAGGGGTCCAAAGCCCTTTATGCAGGGGTTTCCAAACCAAGCAAAAATGTGTGGATAAACCCAGGCGGGCAAGACGAGGAGCCGAAGGGAACCTGGCAGAGGAACAAAAGGGGCCAAACTTTGGGGAACCGATCGGTGACTACCCACCCCCTATGAGTCCAAGGGCAGTTATAGGATTTTAGAGGCCTGAAGCAAACCGCTGGCTTTTTGAGGGGGAAACTTTTCTGGGCACAGGAAAAGCCACAAATTTGGAAAACGAACATCTTTGGCGAGGTCGGGCCACCATAAAAACAAAGGGGATCAGGGACAAACTTTTGCCCCTTTGGGAAATTCCCAGCCCACCCAAAGAGCAATGCCCCCCAAAAAAAGGGTATCCCCCCCAAAAGAGCCGGGGCGAACTTTACGTTTTTGGCCCGTGGGAATTTTTTGCGAATACCTACTGGGGCAGGGGGAGATTACCTTTCCAGTAGGGATGAATTGCCGGTGTGCCGGGGTTCATCCCCTATCACGTCTGAAGCACGGAGAGAAAGCAAATCCGTTTTTAAACATTTTTTTCGCTGGGCGAAAATAAAAGAGAAAGTAAAACCCGGGGGAAAAAAGGGAAAAGGGGACCAGCGGGCCTCCCGGGGGATTTAGAAAATTGGGGCCGCCCTGAGATAAAATTTTTCCCCTTGTGGTCAGTGTACACGGGGGGGGGGCCCGGGGTGATGAGCCCCTTCGAGGAGATAGCGCCTTTTCCCCAAAGGGCTATTTTTATGGCCAACATTCCCCGGGGCCCCAAGGGAATTTTTTTCCCTCCGCCGCGGAAAATTTTCTAGAAAGAAAAAACGTGCGGGTCTTGGGCCTTGGTTTTTTTTTGGGTGAGCAGGCCCCAGCTCCCCGGGGGGCGTCGACCTCCAAGTAAAAAGGGTTTTTCTCCGAAATCGGGGCCGAGAAAGCAGGGGTTGCGGAAGAAAATTTGAAATTTTTAAAGCTTTAAAAAAAGGCCCATTCACCCTGGACCAAAAGCCTCTGGTTACCCACTTTCTGGTGAGTGCCACTTTTTGGGGGACACCAGTGAGGAAAGTTGGGGCCCACAACTCCCCTTTTTTTAATTTTGGCGAAGCCCCAAGGGAATCTCTGTATGGAAAACTGAGGCCCACGGGGCCGGGGGCCTTGCAGGAAGGCAAAAACGTTAAGGGGGCCCATTTGAAACCCCCCGGGTCCAGATGAGTTAGCCGAAAAAGGGAAGACTTCCGGGGGAAAGACATTTTTTCCAATTTTGGCGAAAGATGGTTACGCAAAGGGCCGCCCCGGGGACCTGATCCCCATGGCCTGGGGGGAACCCCGGGTCAGGTGAAAAGATCGGGAAAGTCTTTCCATTAGACAACACAAAGGGTTAAAAGAGATCTCTGAAGCAAACGGAAAAAACCCCTTTGAAGACGGCGGAGCATTACAGACCCAAAAGGCATCACCGGGTACTTGAAGTGGCCATCCGAGTGTTAAAACCCATTTTCCACCGCCCTCCTTCCCCCGGGGAATTCCGAATGAATTTTAAGCACCACGTAGGCCCATTTTGGGAAACGGTAAACTTTTTGAGACCCCCGGTAATTAAATAGGGGGACGGAAGAACCATCTTTCTTTGCCCCCAAGAAAAACCCGGCCCCGGGCCTTTTTTGAGGACCTTAGGAAGGGAACCCCTTAAAGGGGGGGGTGGGTTTTCCCCATTTGCTTCACGAGAAAAAAGGGCCCAAAAAATTTTTGGGAGGGGGGCGGGGAGACCTGCCATGATGACTTTTACTAGGGGGAGAAGCGGAACCCAACCGGGAGGTGCCCCCCAAAACGCGGAATGACAACCTTTTTTCCCCAACGCAAGACTTCCCCCCTTTCCCAAATCAACACCAGGGCATGTTTCTGTAAAAGGAAGGCCCCAAAAGAATGGATGGGGAAAGCCCGGGTTGAAACCCCCAACAAAAAAAAAACCCTTAAAGTTTTCCACCTTATGGGGGGCCCCCAACCTAAAAGGGACAAAGGCTCATACAAACAGGACCGACCCTTGAGGATCCTCCACGGGGAGAGGAAAAGGGCCAAAGGGTTTTCTCCAGGGGGACCACCACGAGGCTATGTTTTGGACACCAAACCCGGGCCCACAAATTTCCCCGGCTGCCCCCAGAGCCCAAAAAAAGGGCCCAAATTTTAAAAACCCGGGATTCCAGGTCTGAACCCGACTACCCACGGGTAAAAACGGGGCGAGGAGAGGGGTTGTTCACACCTAGGGACGCCTCTCCCACGTAGCCTAGGTGCATGCATTTCCCGGACGCTGGGGACGGAGCGGGCAACCCCTCCGGAAATGTTCAGGACAGGCACAGTAGAGGCACAGGTTTTCCACCCATTGTCAAGACAGCTCCTATGAAGATAGGTGGGCCCTGTCCACCTGCATGGGCTCCTCCACGGCTATTGGGGTGGACCGTTGTGGTGGCCTTTGGAACACAGGAGCCAAGCGAGGAAGGCGACGTGTCCTGGCCGACTCGCGCTCTAGACGAAGTTTCTCTTGCCTTTCAGAAAAATCCGGGTGGCCAATGAGATAAGGTCACTCATGGAGGATGCGAGATCCGTGGCGGAGAGGGCATCCTTGATCTGGCTGGCGAGGCCCTTCTTGAAAGTGGCACACAGCGCTGCCTCGTTCCAGGCTAGTTCGGAAGCCAGAGTGCGAAACTGAACAGCGTAGTCTCCCACGGAGGAGTTCCCTCGTTGCAAGTTCAGCAAGGCGGTTTCTGCAGAAGATGCATGAGCGGGTTCCTCGAATACACTTCGGAACTCTCGAAGAAAGGTACTGAAATCAGCCGTGATGGGGTCGCCTCGGTCCCAACGCAGCCCAGGACAGGGCTTTTCCAGAAAGAAGACTGACCACGAAGGCCACTTTAGACCTTTCCGATGGGAACTGACCGACCATGAGTTCCACGTGGAGGGAGCATTGGGTGATGAAACTCCTGCAGGCCTTAGGGTCCCCATCAAATTTCGTAGGCATAGACAACCGGAGCTTGGGACCAGCAGACATCACCGGAGCCGCCGCCATGGGAGCCATGATGGTGGTGATGTCAGAAATGCTGGGAAGATGCACCTTGGTTGGATCTTACTGTCACGGTTCTCAGTAGTGGATCCACTGGGCAAGATATTCAAAGTGACCGTTGCACATGTTGAAGGCGGTTTTCCACTCATCACCCTCTTTTATACAGATCAAATTATAGGTAAAGCTTCGTGAAAAACTTTGGCCCCATGTAGACGGTCAAACAATTCCAAGATCAGCGGCAGCGGATACCGTTTGTTTACAGTTACTTTGTTAAGGCCACGATAGTCGATACAAAGGCATAGCGACCCGTCTTTCTTCTCCACCAGGAAGAAGCCCGCCCCTGCGGAAGAAGAGGATTTACGGATGAAGCCCTTCCAGAGGTTGTCCTGAATATATGCCGACATGGCCTGAGTCTCCAGAACAGATAATGGGTAGACCCTGCCCCGGGAAGGAATAGAGCCAGGTAGCAGGTCTGTAGGGCAGTCGTAAGGACGATGTGGCGGGAGAGTCTCAGCCTGCTTCTCGGAGAAGATGTCAGCAAGATCCTGTCACTGAATAGGCAAACCTGACAATGGCTTGGAAGATGTCAGTGGAGAAGTGGGATGTACCGGAAGAGGTGCAGTAAGGCAACGGGAGTAACAGTCAGGCCCCCAGCGTGCGACTTCACCCGTTTTCCAGTTAAATACTGGGGCATGAAACTGAAGCCAAGGAAGACCAAGCAGAAGTTCTGAGAAAGAACGGGGAAAGACGTGGAACACAATTTTTTCCTTATGTAGAGCCCCTACTTGTAGCGTCAGTGGTACGGTGTGAAACTGAATGGCATCCTTCAGGCATTCCCCATTGACAGAGGAGATAACCCAGGGTCTTTCAAGGCGGATCACTGGTAGCCTTAACTTGGAGACTAGGGAGGCGTCCATAAAGTTCAATGAAGTAATGAGTCAATGAAGGTAGTTGCAAGGGCCTCGTTGTTCCATTCAAGCTCTGAGGTTAATGTGCAGAATTGTACTGCATACTGGCCCACCGAAGAGTCGCCCTGATGGAGGCGAAGCAGAGCTGCTGCAGCAGAAGACATTGTTGAATACGTGCAGAACACCTGTCTGTTCCGTTTCACGGGGTCCCCCCGGTTCCAAAGGGGGGAGTGGCCCAGGCCAAGACTTCACCAGATAGGAGACGGAATACAAAAGCCACATTGGGACGCTCTGCTCTCAACAGAGCGGGGACGGGAAGCAGGAGAGTGGCTAGGTAAGTAATTGGCTGAGGAGAGCAGAGCAGAGCGGGGTCGGTCAGAGAGGGGGTCACAGCACACTCCATTGCAGCAACAAGCTATAAACATCATATTTTGTACCTTTTGTATAGACCCTAATCAATAATTTATTACATATTAAATAGTAGATAAGGTCGGAAAATATACAGGTCCATAAAGTCCAAACTATTACACTACTGTGTTGATCCAGAGGAAGGCAAAAAAAAGCAAATCAGAAAACATTGCTGGATCAACATCCTATCTCCAGAATCTAGTACCCATAGACTGTAATATACACTGCTCAAAAAATAAAAGGAACACTAAAATTCCACATCCTAGATCCCAATGAATGAAATATTCCAGTTGCAATTCTTTATTCACTACATTAATTATTGAATCAATAAAGCATAATAATAATCAATGTAAATCAAAATTGATATCCCATGGAGGTCTGGATTTGGAATAATACTCAAAATCAAATTGCAGGCTGATCCAACTTCAGTGAAAATGCTTCAAGACAAGGAAATGAGGCTCAGCAGTGTGTGTGGCCTCCACGTGCCTGTATGACCTGGGATGGGCAGGCTCCTAATGAGGCGGTGGATCTCCTGAGGTATCTCCTCTCAGTCTGTGAAGCATGTGGCATTGGTGGATGGAACGAGACATGATGTCCGAGATGTGCTTGATTGGATTCAGTTCTGGAAGGCCAGTCCATAGCATCAATGCCTTCATCATGCAGGAACTGCTGACACACTTCAGTCACATGAAGCCTAGCATTGTCATACACCTGCATATGGTCTCACAATGTGTCTCAGAACCTCATCCCAGTATCTAATGGCAGTTAGGGTACCTCTGGCAAGCACATGGAGAGCCATATTACCTACAGGGGCCATAATACCTACAGGGAGCCATATTACCTACAGTACCCATATAACCTACAGGGGGCATATAACCTACAGTGACCATATAATCTATAGGGGGGCCATATAACCTACAGGGGGTCATATAACCTACAGGGGCCAGATAACCTACAGTGGCCATATTACCTACAGGGGCTCTATAGCCTATAGGGACCATCTTACTTACAGGGGCATATTACCTACAGAGGCCAAATTTACCTACAGGGGATAGTATACCTTCAGGGGGCTTTTACCTTTTGGGGGCATATTTACCTACAGAAAGTAATATATACTTACAGGAGGCTTTACAACTACAGGAAACTTTACAACTACAGGAGGCTATGTACCTACATGGGGCATATACACCTAGAGGAGGCATATACACCTACAGGAGGCTATACACTTCCAGGAGGCTATATACGTACCTACCGGGTGCTGTACACCTACCTACAGGGAGCTGTATATCTACCTACCTGCAGAGTGCTGTATACCTACCTACATGGAGCATATATACGTATCTACAGGGGGCTACTTTACATAGTTACAGAGGGCCTGTATATCAACCTACTTTATGGTGGAAAACATTACTACCTACTTACTTAATGGGGAGCACCCATACCAGAGGTGGGAATTGGTAGGGAAGTGCTGAAAAAGTGTGAAGTCTAAGATAATTGTGTGTTTAATTCTTCAGGGACAAGTTATGCCTGGCAGAAATCGTCACTGCAGTCTGAAGTGAATGGACAAGATGAGAGAAAAGAACAACTCAGTTAAGACGTCTCCCGTGAGACCCTGATGTTATTCTTCCTCTGTGTTGGATCAGTGCTGTAGTCACTGTCATATGATGGTGACCCAAGCTGGTGTCTGACCTCTATGTGGCGGTGTTAAAGGTTATACGTTAATGTATATATTTTTTCCTGTGAGTGGTGGTGTTGGTTGGGGGGCCCAGTGCACAGCTCTTCCCAGGGGGCCCATAATGCTGTCCTGTACAGTGTTGAGCTGAAAGCACAACACTGACTTGTGAACGTTGGGCCCTCATACCACTCTGATGGAATCTGTTTCTGACAGTTTGAGCAGACACATGAATATTAGTGGCCTTATTAGTGACCTGCTGGAGGTCACTGCTCTGGCACTGCTTCTCCTGTTCATCCTTACACAAAGGAGGAGGTAATGGTCCTGCTGCAGCGTTGTTGCTCTCCTATGGCCCCTCCACATCTCCTGGTGTACTGGCCTTTCTTCTGGTATCTGCTCCATGCTCTGGACACTGTGCTGACAGACACAGCTAACCTTCTTGCCACAGCTTGCATTGATGTGTCATCCTGGATGAGCTGCACTACCTGAGCAACTTCTGTGGGTTGTGGACACCGCCTTATGCTACCGCTATGGGTGAGAGCAATGACAAAATGCAAAACTGACCAAAACAACAGCCAAAAGGATGAGAACAGAGAAATGATCTATGGTCACCACCTGCAGAACCACTCTTTTATAGGGGTTGTTTTACTAATTGCCTATCATTTCTGCCTGTTGTCTGTTCCATTTGTACAATAGCAGGAGAAATTGATTCAAAATCAGTGTTGATTTATAACTGTGCAGGTTGATTTCACAGAAGTGTTATTGACTTGGAGTTACACTGTGTTGTTCAAGTGTTCCCTTCATTTTTTGAGCAGTGTATTTTTCAAGGCTTCTAGGCCCCTTTCGAACTTGTTCAATGAATATGCCATCACAACCTCTCATGTCAGTGAATTCCATAGTCTCAGTGCTATTACAGTAAAGAATCACCATCTATACATAGAGGATGCCTCTATATATTGTACTTTCACATATTTGTATATGGTTATCAAATTACCCCTGAGCCATCTTTTCCAAGCTGAAATCCCCAAGTTTAGTAGCCTGTCTTGGTGTTTCAATCCATCAATTCCCTTAAGCAGCTTGGTCTCCCATAGGCCCACTCTAGCTAAGCTACGTCCATCTTATAAATCAGTGCCAAAATATGTATATAGTATTCCATATGTGGCCTTACTAGTGATTCTTTCTGCTACCTATGCCATTGTAAAGTACAAAAAATACAGAAATATAAACATCCAATAACGATATGCTCCTGTATACTATGGTATCTATATTTTCGAATGATTGCCATATTTGAATGTCATTGACAAGTATTTAGTTTTAAAAATGTTTTTTTTTTTTTTGTATTCCAAAATACAATTAGTATAGAGAGGCCCTTGAATACTTGGAAGATACATGGAAAAATTGACATGACGTACATACAAAGGAACAAAAGTAATTGAGGAAATGCGTGTGATGCCTGGAGGGACATTCTAAGCTTTACTTAGCTAATAGACTGAATCAGGGAAAGTGCTTCTCTTAAGCTACCAGTGCTGGCTGAAGTAACTCCTGCAGAAATAAAGCAATGCAGTGACCAAGCAACCGATTACACCTAATTCCTGCTACTACAATAGTCTTAATTTCTGAAATTTCCTAAAAACTGTATTTGTCGCAAGGTTCTTACAGCTTCTAGTAAACACATTTGTTTCCTAGTACACACTGATCTCATTACATTTCCCTGAAATATAAGCGATCATTAACTTTAATTTCATATTGGAAAAGTAGAAGTGAGTGAAAAGAGAATTTTTTCTATGCTAGTATGTCATCAAATCTTACCACAGCTTAGATTATCTTAAATATTATGGTACGTCAATATTGTATGTTAATTAAATGGTGGTCTAGGTGAACTTAAGGCCTAGGAGTTATTAAGGGCTTCCCGAATGATACCTTTGAGTCTTAGCAAACTCAGTAAATTATGTTTTTCCTAAATTACATTGTTTGTGGTTAAATGTACTTCTTGAAACAAACCTCTTTTATATTGCTTATTCTGTTAGATATGTTTATCTATGATTTACTTTTAACCAATCAGATGACAAAAAATAGGAATGCTACAGAGCCATAAAAATTCACTTAACCAATGCCTGAATACTTTAAACATTATAAACTATTTGGTTTTCAAGCAATACCAAGGTAAGCTACTTAAGGTAATGATTTCTCATTGTACATCATATATAGGAAAAAGCTTTAAATTGACATATACAGGAGCTGGTACTGTGTAGATTTTGTTGACTTGTGAAGTAGTTAGGCCTGGAGCCTGTTCCACATAGAAAAATTGGTTTGCTGAAAGCTGGTGCGGGCTTGGATATTGGGACAGCATTGTGCAGCATGCAATGGTATTTTTAGCCTACATTATAATTTTTTGGACAACATTATAATCAGTGGGGTGCATCAGGCACCATTAATGTGACAACATCAGCTACAAAGTAATCAAAACTGAATGGATTTGTCCTAAAGGATAGGATAGTATATATAGGCAACTTGAGAGACAGGGTGCAGAGGAACTAAGATCATTGAAAGCAGGACATTGGAGATCGAGCAGATAGACTCTGAAGAATGAGGCTTGGCCTGAAAAAAATATCCATCTGGTATTTGGTAGAAGGTAAATTGCTAGCCAGAGCCTATGTAAAACACCCAGGTTCTGGATTGTCACTTCTGTGGAGTAAATGGGAACCAGAGGTAGAAGATTTCTCTAGTATTAGGGTATTTTCACACGGCTTATTTTGGCGCATTATACGCGGTGAAATGCGTGCCGCAATTATGGTAATCCATAGCTCTCATAGAGAGATATGGGTTACGCGTCGTCCTCCCACACGTACAATACAATAGTATTGTACGCCAGGGAGAAAAGTGACATGTCAGTTGTTAGCGGCGAATACGCACCGCTAACAATGAATGTCTATTGGGCCGTCCCCCCCGGCCGACCCCCCTTTGCTTTGGAACGAATCAGCACGTCGCTCCAAAACACCCGGCGTATTGTGGCGCGTACTATATGTGCCGCAATACATCATTTGAACATACCCATAGGGCCACATGTATGAAAACTGTCTAGGTCTAAAATTCACTTTGTTGCCCATAGCAACCAACCAGTGTGCCTCTTTCATTCTTCCAGAGCACTATATGAAATGAAAGGGGCGCTTTGATTGGTTGCTATTGCCAGCAAAGTGAATTTTAGAACTAGACAGTATTCATACATGTGGCCTTTAGTGTTAAATTTTGTTTATTTATGTTCTGTGAAATTTAAGCAATATTTTTTGCCTCATTTAAGGATTGTAACTATAATGTATACTGTACCTCTTAAAGTGACATGAACCATTAAGCTTTCAGTGTTACAAGTAGAGATGGGCGAATTGATTCTAACGAAGTGGAATTCGTTTAGAATTTCAGGAAAACTTCGGTTCGGAACGAAGTCGAAGTTTGGGGTACTTCGGGTGAACGAAGTGTGCTTTTGATTGATAAAATGGCTGCGAGCACATGGCGCTACATGGGGCAAAGCACTCTGGGAGGAAGAAGGGCATTGCCTGCATGACATGTGCAGAGGTGAAGCCAATCAGAGAACCCGGCGGGATTTCTGTGACGTCACCGCACTATATAAGCCCGGGGCCCGCGACGCCGGGAGCTCACATCCTCTCACTGTGCTCATCAGGGAAGGTGGTGCCGCGGCTGATAGCTCTTACTGAAGAATTGATTTTTAATAGCGATTTCTGGGGGGTTTGTCTCAGCTTGTCTCAGAGACTGTTCTCTTAATGTTCTATTTCTAATTTTTTGGGGGGTATTGGATCTGAAATCCGTGTGCGTCCACTGCAGCTGCATAAACATTCAATATCCAAGTGGGATCTAAGCCAGTTCCTGTTGTTTTCATTTAAAGAAACAGCGTTTTTAAAATAAAAATACCACGTCATTTTTTGCTGCTCAATTCTATTGAGCAATTTCATCCAGGGGTTAATTAAGCGTTGTTTTGCTGGTGTGCTGACCCCAAAAACCGTCTTTTTCAACGCCAAAAATATATACATTTTTCTTGTAGCCTAATTCAAGCAAAGGGTTAATTCCAACTGGGATCTCTTGTTGTGTGGCGTTTGAAAAAAACTCAATTGTAACACGCTACAAAGCTACTAGTTTGTGTGGCTCAATTCTTTGGCGCAATTTACATCCGGGGTTAATTTTAAACGTTGTTTTGCTGGTTTGCTGACCCCAAAAACCGTCTTTTTCAATGCCAAAAAAATATACATTTTTCCTGTAGCCTAATTTATGTCCGAAGGTTAATTAAGCCTGTTTGTGCTTTTTTCATTTAGTAAAAAACCTTTGTGTTTTTAAACGACACATTACAATAAATTTTTTCCTGGCCATTTGTGGAGTGCAATTTATATCCAAGGGTACCCAAGCTTGTTACTGGGTTCATTTGGAGTCAAAAACAGGTTTTATATTTATCATATACAGATATCATCATCAAAACAGTGTCTGTACTTTTTAGAACAAATAGTATGCCCGACAGAGAGGTGGCAGGCTCTGCCCCTGCGAGTGGCGAGGCAAAAACCCAATTCCTAAAACAGGCCCCGGTCGCAGCACAGAAAGGGGGACGACGCAGAGGGTCACTCGGTAGGCCCCAACTGCCGCGTCATCTAGGGGCCGTGTTTTTGTTCAAAACCCCAAAGGGGTTTCTTAAATTGGTTGCTAGGTCATCCTCTTCCCCCAGAAAACATCTGAAAACCCCCAAACCAAGAGTCGGGGGGAAAACCTCAAAACAAAACCCAAAATTGGGCAGGGCCCCCGGAGCGGCTCGGCCCTCACCTTTCCCAGCCCGCCTCTTTTCCCCACCCCTTTCCCTCACCCAAGAAAACTACTATGTGGTCGGGGCTCACCGCCACTATATAGCGGGGATAACAATTTAGGGGGGGCAGTCAAAAGCTACTTGGCAGTGAAGAAAGGGGGCCCAAATTACCCCCCTGCTTTTTCAGTAGACGGCAAATAAAGATGTGGAGATTGGGAGGGTGTAACGTTTTCGGAGGGGGAACCACGGACCACCGCCGGCGTTTCCCGAAAGCCCCTCCCGGGAGTGGAATAAAAGGGGGCCCCGGGTTTTTCACCAGAAGCCCGGGCCGCAAAGCGGGATGGCCCTTGCTGCGGCGGGTGTCCCCCAGGTCACTACCACTTTGGGGGGGCTTGCCTCGGTGGGGGGCCAAGGGTGCGAGGTACAGGAACGGCAGGCAGGCTCGTATCGAGGACAGGCAAAGGTCAGACAGGCGGCTCTGGTTCGGGGAGGGTAACAAGCAATGGTCGGGGCAGGCGGCAAGGTTCGTAGACGGTAGACGTACCCAGAGGGTCGGTACACAGGAAGGCAATACAGGAACGCTCAGGAACACTTTCACCATGGGCATGAACACCAAGGACCCGGGCGAGGGCCGGCAGGAAGTGCCCGGGACTAAATAGAGCAGTGCCCGGCAATGAACCCAATTACCGGCGCACTGCCCCTTTAAATTCAAATTGCCGGCGCACGCCGCGCCCTAAGGGCGGAGCTACGCGCCGGACACGGAAGCACCTGAGCAGGAGCGTGGCCGGGTAAGTGCATTCCGGGGGACGGGGAGGTGAGGGGACCCCGAACCCACGTGGGGGACGGGGCTCCGCTCGGTGCAGAAGCACGGGCGCGCCTGGGACCCGGGAAATTGGTGGCAGGGGCGTCCGTGGCAGTACCCCCCCCCCCCTTGGGCCCCCCCCTCTTACTGGTTTGGGAGAAATCTCTGGATGAGACTGCGGTTCAGGATGTTCTCCTCTTGCTCCCAGGACCTCTCTTCAGGGCCGAACCCCTTCCAGTCCACCAAGAAGTATCGCTTTCCCCCTAGTTCTTCTCATGCCCAGAATCTCCTTGACCTCGAAGACATTGGGCGCATCAGCCACAGACGGAGGAGGAGCGGCCTTCGGGGAAAAATGGTTAAGGACCAGAGGTTTCAATAAGGAGACATGAAACGCGTTGGGAATTCTCATCGTGGGGGGAACCCGGGAGTTTGATGCTACCGGATTGATGGGGCTGATGACCTCAAAGGGTCCCGGGAACGGGTCCCAGTTTGTGAGACGGCATCTTTAAGCGACATATCTAGATGAGAGCCACACCTTTTCACCTGGGGAGAACACCGAGGAGGATTCTTCTCTTTCCGCTTGAGACTTCAGCGCTCGGACGCGCGGAGCAGCGACTGGACGGTCTGGTACCAGATGGCCTTCATGTCTTGAACCAGTGCGTCCGCCGCCGGGACCTCGGAGGAGGTTGCCAGAGGGAGAGGGGGCGGGGATGCAAGCCATACACGATGTAGAAGGGGGGAGGCCCCTGCGGACTTGGACTCAAGGGAGTTATATGAGAACTCCGCTCTCGGTAGTAAATTGGCCCAATCATCTTGGCGTGCCGAGACGAAATGACGAAGGTAGCAACCCAAGACTTGGTTGACCCTCTCCACCTGGCCATTCGCTGTGGATGGTAGCCGAAGAGAAGTCGAGCTTCACTTGAAGTTTGGTTGCACAGAGCTCGCCAAAACCGGGAGACAAATTGAACTCCCCGGTCCCAAGACAATTTGCTGGGGGAGTCCATGGAGCCGGAACACATGGATGAAGAATAACTCAGCTAGCCGGAGGCAGATGGCAGCCCGGGCAACGGGACGAAGTGCGCCATTTTGGAAAAGCGATCAGTAATCACCCAGAAAATGGTGTTCCAGACGACGGAGGGAGGTCGGTTATAAAGTCCATCGAAATTTTGGTCCAGGGTTGAGTGGGAACAGGAATTTGGCTGAAGTAGGCCTGCCGACTCGGGACGTGGCGTTTTTGTCCGGCCACAGGAGTCGCAAGACGCAACGAAGTCCTTGATATCCTTCTCCAGCTCGGGCCACCAATAGAACTGGATATCAGGTGGAAGGTTCTTCGGCGCCGATGGCCAGCCACCAATGACAATGCCCCATTTCAAGATACGTCTGCGGAGAGCGGGACACACATAAGTCCTTCCAGGAGGGACCTTCCGGAGGTCCACTGGAGCAGCCGAGAGGAGACGTTCTGGGGGGATAAATGTGTTCAGGGGAGGGCTCTTCACCCACCACGTCGGAAGCCCGGGAGAGGAAATCAGCTTCTCACATCTTCCCCGGCTGGCCTGAAATGGGATCTGAAAGTCGAACCGGGAGAAGAAGAGCGACCACACTGGCCGGGGCGTTGGGTTAAGGTCGCTGAGAAAATTCTGCAGATATTGGAGGTTCTTGTGGTCCGAGAAAGATACGGATGGGAAAACGGGCACCCTCCAGCAGATAACGCCACCCCCTCCAAGCCAATTTGAGGGCCAGTAGCTCCCGTCGCCAATCGTGTATTTTCCTCTCAGCTGAAGAGAACGTCTTGGAGAAGAAGCCACATGACACAGTCTTACCCGAAAGGCCCTTTTTGTGTAAGGACTGCCCGCCCCCACAGACGAAGCATCCACCTCCAGCGGGAAGGGTTTCGCGGGGTCGGGACTGGCAAGGATAGAAGCCGTAGCGAAGGCGGATTTGAGCTTCACAAATGCCTCCTGGGCCTCGACAGGCCAACTGCGGGGAAATTGGCTTGTTTTTTGGTGAGGGCCACTATCGGAGCCACCACGAAGAGAATGCGGGATGAATTGGCGATAATAATTGCAGAAGCCCAAGAATCGCTGGATAGCCCGCAGCCCGACGGGGCTGGCCACTGCAATAGGGCAGACAGTTTTAGCGGGGCCCCATCCGTGGGCCCTTTGGGTCAGAGATGACATACCCCAGAAACGGGAGGCTGGTCTGATGGAAGAGGCACTTCCCTAGCTTGGCATACAGGTGGTTCTCCCGGAGACGTCTTAGTACTAGATGGACATGGCTGCGGTGGGTCTCGAGGTCAGGGGAGAACACCAGTTATGTCATCGAGGTAACAACCCGCAGGAGGGGAGGAGGTCCCTGAAGACGTCATTCACGAGCTCCTGAAAGACGGTTTGGCGCATTACAGAGTCCGAAGGGCATCACCGGTACTCGTAGTGCCCATCCCTGGTGTTAAGCCGCTTCCATTCACGCCCTTGGGGATCGGACCAAGTTGTAGGCCCCTCTCAAATCCAGCTTGGAGAAAATCTTGGGGCCTTGCAGGCGATCAAAAAGTTCCATGATCAGCGGCAAGGGGTAATTGTTCTTTACCGTGATCTTGTTCAAACCCCGGTAGTCAATGCAGGGCCGTAAGGTACCGTCCTTCTTCTTCACGAAAAAGAACCCCGCGCCAGCGGCGACGAGACTTCTGGATGAACCCCTCTTGAGATTCTCCTGGGTTTACTCCGACATGGCTTGGGTTCTCAGGAACAGACAGAGGGTAGACTCGCCACGGGAGGACTGGTACCCGGCAATAAGTCATCGGGCAATCGTATGGACGATGCGGCGGAAGAACTCTCCGGCTTGTCTCTCGAGAACACATCGGCATACTCCAGATATTCGGGCGGCAGCCCGGGCAGCGGCTCCTGAAGGGTTTTAAAATGAGAGCAGGGAAGCACCGGGCGAGGTGCCACCAAACAATGCCCCCGACAGTTGGGACCCCAACGAATCACCTCTCCAGAAGACCAGTCCAGGATAGGAGAGTGGAGCCGTAGCCATGGGAGTCCGAGGAGGATCGCCAACGAGGAGCGAGGCAAACACATAGAAGGCGATCTCTTCCTTATGGGAGTGCCCCCACAGGGAGAGACAGTGGCTTGGTGAAAGAACTGGATGGTGTCGCTAAAGCAGCTCCCCGCTGACCCGATGAGATGACAAGCGGTTTCTCCAGACGTACCACTGGAAAGCCGATACCGCCTCACTAGAGGCTGGTGGATGAAGTTCCCGGCGGAGCCCGAGTCCAAAAAACGCCCGGAACCTTGGGAATGGATACCAGACTCTGACACGACCTGCACAGGCATCAACAGACGTGGAGAGAGGAGGTTGCACCTAGGAAGCCTCTCCCACAGATCCTAGGTGCGGGAGTTTCCCCGCAGCCTTTTGGGGGGGTTTGGGACAACTCCTCCAAAATGCTCTGGGGTGCCACAAGTAGAGACACAAATTCAGTTGTCGAAGCTGGGCCAATTCTTGCTCAGAGAGGCGAGCCCGATCAATCTGCATGGGCTCGCGGTGGTGTTGGAGGCTGTGGGACCGGAGGCCCCTGGAACACCGTGCCAGCGAGTAAACCGGCGAGGTTGGGCTGACTGACGTTCTTGCAGAAGCTCCTCCTCCCTTCAATGAAGCGTATATCGATGCGGGTCGCCAACCCCCGGGTCAATCGCTAAGGAGGGAAAGGGGGTCTCCCAGCGGCCAAGACGTTCTTTAACTCGACTTGAGAGTCCCTTTTTGAACGTAGCACACAGAGCGGCCTTTGTTCCATGTCAGTTCAGAGGCCAGCGTACGGAATTGCACCGCGTAGTCTCCTACAGACAGGTCCCCCTGGCGTAGGTTTAGGAGGGGCCCCTCAGCGGAAAGGGGGCACGGGCGTGGTTCCTCGAAGACGTTGCGGAACTCACTGAGGAACGACTGTAATCCGCCTTCAACCGATCATCTCTGTCCCATAGCGGTGTAGCCCAGGGCCCGGGCCTTTCCCGGAGAGGAGGCTGACCACGAAAGCCACCTTCGCACGTTCGGACAGGAACGGGCGTATCACAGCTCCACGTGCATAGAGCAAACCCGGGTGATAAACCCCCGCATAGTTTCGGGTCACGCTGAAAATTGGATGGGAGTGACAGCCCAAGCTTGGGGGCCCCTCGGGAACACCGGAACCGCTGAGGCAGGAACGACTGGAGATGGCGGTAGCTGCTGCTGGACGGTGACGAGCTGCTGCACCAAGGAGGAGAGTTGCTCGAGCTGCTGCGCTTGCTGCGCAATCTGTTTTCGATTGCTTGGCCACGACGTTGGGATGCTGCAACACTTGGCAAGGGTACCTTTGGGGGGATCCATGACCGGATCCTACTGTAACGATTTGGAGGTGGATCCACTGGACCACCGCAGGGGGATGGCGTAAGCCCCTACCAGGGAAATGGAATCTAAGTGGGACCCGGTTTTCACCAGAACCCGCCGCAAAGCGGGACGGTCTTGCTGCGGCGGGAGTCCACCAGGTCACTACCACTGGCGGGGCTTACCCTCTACGTTGTCAAACTGCTGCACCTGCGCCAATGTCCGCCTCCTCCTCCTCCTCCACCACCACCACCATCTCAGCCTCCACAAGTACTGCTCCATCATACCACATGTGTAGGGCACAGCGGTGTCACGCAGTTCTACACCTGGCTTGCCTCGGCGAACGAAGTCACACAGGGGAGGAACTGCTTTCCCCGTCATGCAGCAAGAAATCGATGTGTGGCGTTCTCCGCGCAACTGCAAATCGGAAAACCCTGGTGACGGACAAAGGGAGGAACATAGTGTCCGCGCTGCACCGAGGAGGATGGTCCAATGCGCCCTGCATGGCGCAAGTGTTTTAATCTGGTTTTTGAAAAGGTTCTGAATCTTCCACCAATCTTCAGAACATTCTGGACAATGGCCAGAAACTGTGCATTGCACTTATCCATTCGTACAAAGCCAGGGAACACCCTCCTCGAGTTTCAGCGGCAGAACGGCCTCCCCCAACACACTCTGATATGCGATGTTTTCCACCCGCTGGAATTCCAGCCTGCACATGTTGGACCGACTGTATGAACAGAGAAAGGCCATTAACGATTTTTTGATGATCCAGGCAGACAGAAGTACTCCCCTGTGTAACTTTGATGTCAGCCAGTGGCAGCTCATGCGTGACACCTGCCGTTTGTTGAGGCCATTCGAGGAGGCGACGTTATTTGTCAGTCGCCAGGACTACGGGATGAATAACGTCATTCCACTGCTTTATGTCCTGGAACAGATGCTGAAAATCTGTCTGGGCAGGGGACTGGAGACGTGGCGACTACATCTCGTGGCCACATGAGTCCGGTGGGGACTGAAATGGAGGAGGAGGAGGACATTGGAGCAGAAGCATTGTCTGGTGAAATGAATGGATTTTCTACCCAGGTGACAAGAGAGGAGGATCAGGAGCAGCTGAAGGAGGTGGATGGAGATGAGGAAGACGAGGCAGATGACCCCCAAGCACCGTGGCAGTATACAGTGGAAATGGAGGCAGGGAGCCCCTTGGAGTCACTTGTGCAGATGGCCCGCAGCATGCTTATTTGCCTGGCTAGTGACAGCCGAATAGTCAGCATCCGGCAGAGGGATGACTTCTGGCTCTCCACCCTATTGGACCCTCGCTACTGGTCCAAAATGGGAGCCTTTTTCCCAGCTATTGAGAGGGAAGACAAACTCAAATACTATAGGGAAATCCTCCGTAATCAGTTGGCCGCTGCCTATGTGCGGCATCGTCCCTCCTCTGACAGGTCTGACCGGGGGGTTCCTCAGCGCTCACGTACTACTGCCGCGGCTGCTGGGGGAAGGTGGGGGGGTAGGAGCAGTACCAGCTCCATCAGTAGTAACCTAAGTCTGGAGTCACTGATGAGCAGCTTCCTTCACCCGCCTAGTGAGGAGGGCAGTCGCCAGCAGCAGCAGGACCTGGAGCAGTCCCTGAACCAACAGGTTGTGGCCTACTTGGACAGCAGAGTCACAGAAAAATTCCTTTTTAGAAAAATAAAGTATCTGTATGGATTTGGAACAACTAATCACTGACCAAGACTAAACAAATCCAATCTCTAAAATATAACTTTTAATAAATATCCATAAAAAATACAGTACCACCTATAAAGACTACACTAACCAACATATGCACACTATCCCTACCTAACTTCCCTACACTTATCCTAAGATAGACCAAGTAATCGTCCCGATAAGGACGGCCTAGTCTCTGTCGGCTCACCCTATTATCTTCCTTCTGTATCCCTATCAATCCACCACAAGCACTAGCGTGTATATATTTCTGTACAAGATATAAGAGTGAATTAATTAGAAGTCCAGACACAGTTTTCACTATTCCTATAGAACCCCCTAATTAATATTAAAGGGGATCAAATATCAGGAACAGCCCAATTCTCTTACTTATACTTTAAGTGGATCTAGATTCTTCCACATACAATTATCACTGTTATAGTACCCCTCACCAATGAATATCCGTGGGGATCAAATAATATAAACAGCACAATTGTTTTCTTCCACAGTTAGGGTAGTATCTATATATATACAGTCCATGTAGGGAACATAAGATACATCTATCTGATATCATCTCAAGATACATCAAACCTCATCCTCGACGCGTTTCCCCCCTCCATATTCTGGGGTTCATCAGGAGGATCTTACAGGGGACGTCACTTTGACCCAAGATGGTAGTCTCCTCGATATATTGGTGCTACTATGCCCTGTATCCCATCTTATATAGACACCGTTCTAGCTGCTTACCGCTCACAGGTGCGTCCACAACTCGGCGTCCTCACATCGCTCCTGCGCATGCGCCGGCATTCGACAGTACCATAGTTACCAGCCATATTCAACTGCGCACGCGCCAACAACTCAGCGTCCTAAAATCGCTACTGCGCATGCGCCGCCGTTAACGGTACCATGGTTACCAGCCATCTCCATCTGCGCGTTCGCTGACAGCCATCGCGCACCTTATTCAAGTTCCCACGTCTGCCTCCATTACTGGCAGTATTATCAGGTCCGATATGGCAACATCAGTACATGGTGCCATTCCACCTCTCCATATTGTTATTTATGCATACATCGGTGCAACTTAATCCTCCATCACAGTCAAGGTGCAGCATACAGCTATACCATTTATGTCACCACTTGGCGGTACCTCAACTAGATGTAAAATATATATATATTATAGTTTCAATATACCGCCCATGTTATTCTCACTGGGGCCAAATATATCCACCCATCGATATGGAAAATGGGATACTAAATAAGGCATAGATAAGCATCATTTAGATAGATGAATTTTTGAAGATTCAAACAAATAAAACGATATAAAATTTAGGGATCAAAAAATATAAACAATCCCTCAGATCCTTAGTCAAATAACTATAGCTATTTCGCCCATATACATATACATCATTGTGAGCCTAAAAATTACAAGAGAATAGTTGGATGTATAAAGCAGGAGGTCTTTAAATAAAACAGCCAAAATATAGGAGTTCATTAAGACCCTCCGGCTGTACCGTTTTCATTCTAAAGGTCCACTCCATTTCCTTACAAAGTAGTTTTTTATCAAGAGGTCTGAGGTCGCAGATTAGCCCGTCCCCTAGGTCTAGATCTCCACAACTAATAAAAAAGTGGGAACAGGAACTGCTAGGGTCATCACTGAATTTAATGAAAATACTTTTAGAGGAAGAAAAAATAATCTTCCAGAGAACAGAACAAAAGTTAAAAGAGACAATTGAGAAAGCAGTGAAACTGAGATCTGACCAGACTTTGCAAGACGTGAAGTAACATTAAAAAACTCTGTGGAAAAATATACGTGTGGTCTAAAAGAACGTAAGCATAAACAGTATATTAAGGACCTTGGGGAATTTAAGGAAGGGAAGGCTTTCTCAAATTTGTTTGAAAGTGAACCAAAAGAGACAGATATCTCCTCTTCTGATATTTCGGATACCGAAAATTATACAACTAGACGGTACCATAGAGGAGGTTTCTATAGAGGAAATAGGGGAGGATTTAGATCAGGAAATAGAGAATGGAGAAATCAAGGAAGGGGAAGGTATTGGGGAGAACAATATATGACATCAAATATGAACAAAAACAAAGAACCCCATATGATAATGACCCCCGTAACGGATGGTATGTCTTCCTCCTCATCATCTTCATCATCAATCCCTTTTTTAGATCAACCGATGGGCCCATCTTATACTCTAAGGGAAAGTACAGTGAAACAACCCAAAGTGGCAAAGAAGGGCAGAGGCAAAACCAAATAATAAACTTGTCACAGAAAACTCTTACACAGGAACAATTGAGTATTCTATTGAAAGGTTTGTCATATGTGCCTACAACCAGGTTCAATGAATTTAATTGGGTAAAGGATTTAAATCTTTTTGTGCGTAAAATTAAGTGGTTTAAATTTTTTAAGAATAATGATAAACGTATTTGTGAGGAATTAGGAATCTCCTTTGAAGATCTGTCAGGGGTGAGAACGTTGACTGATTTATTAGAAGAGGGGTTGAATGGTAGTGAAGTTGGCCCCCAAACTGATTTAAAACCAAAAAGCACTAGGTTCCCTCCACCTCAAGAGACACCGGAAATAGATATGTTTCTAAAAATGGTAATGAAAGATCTTGAGTCTTTAGCGAAACAAAGATTATCATCAGGGAATAGACAAAATTTGACTCAACAAGAGATACGAGCATTGATCTCTCTTGAATCAGATTCTGAGATAGTACTGAAACCCTCGGATAAGGGGGGGAATGTTGTGGTCATGGACCATTTAGGATATACTCAGATGTGTACAAGGCTTCTGGAGGATCGGACTGGATATGCCATTTTGGAGAATGACCCCACGGAGAGATTCTTGGGGGAACTAGAATCTATTGTGATTCATGGGGTTGATGAAGGGATTCTGTCAAAGGATGAAGCTGCTTTCCTACTTCAAAAAAAAACACAAATAGCGACTTTCTATGCATTACCCAAGGTGCATAAGGGTTTGGTTCCCCTGAGAGGCCGACCGATAGTGTCAGGCATAGACTCTTTGACACAAAATGTCGGAGTCTATGTGGACAAGATACTCAGGGAATATGTTGTTACTCTCCCTTCTTATCTGAGAGACACAGCTGACCTCCTTCAGAAATTGGAGGGAATTAACATCGAAAGGGATGTATGGTTGGCCTCAGTGGATGTGGAGGCACTGTATAGCAGTATTCCACACCACTGGGGCCTGCATGCCGTGAAATATTTTCTTGGCATGAGGGGGAGGCAATATGAAAAACACAACAAGATGGTTCTTGAATTGTTGGAATTTGTCCTTACCCACAATTATTTCCTCTTCGGACCCAGGGTCTACCACCAGCTCAGGGATACCGCTATGGGGAGCCCCTGCGCTCCCACGTATGCGAATCTATTCCTGGACTGGTGGGAGAGGGCCCTGGTGTTCGGAGAGGAGATGGAGGGATACACCAACAAGATTTTGTACTGGGGCAGATTCATCGATGACGTCTTCGTGCTGTGGCAGGGCACGGAGACGTCATTTAGAGAATTCATCCAAGTTTTGAACACCTATGAGATCGGGTTGAAATTCACATTTGAGATCCATATGTCAGAAATAGCATTTTTGGATCTGAGGATTTTCAGGGATGATTTAGGTTACCTACAAACATGGACTCATCGTAAGGAGACGGCTACTAATAGCCTCCTTCGGTGGGATTCATATCACCCTGAAAAGCTAAAGAAAGGTAAACCAAAAGGTCAATACCTACGAATACGTAGAAACTGCTCCAGAATACAAGACTTTTACCAACAGGCAAATGATCTTAGGGATAGGTTCCTGGAAAGGGGGTATCCTCCCTCAGTTTTGAAACCTGCCTTTGAGAATGCTCTTAGGAGTGACAGGAACCATCTGTTGAACCCGAAGGGACCAAAAGATGAAGGAACCCATTTTAGGCTGATAGGCACATATGACAACCAAAACAATGAGGTAATGAGGATTCTGCGGAGACATTGGGGTATACTACATTGTGACAAAGATCTATCTGATTGTCTCTCTAAAAACCCTCAGGTGACATATAGAAGAGGCATATCACTAAGGGATAGGTTGATTCATAGCCATTATACTGCACCAAAACCAACAGGAACATGGTTAGAACGAAAACCGTTGGGCATGTTCAGATGTGGAAGATGTATATTCTGCAAATATATTTGTCAGACTAAGGAATTTAAGAGTTCTGTGACAGGAAAAACCTATGTGATTCGCGATTTCATGAATTGTTGTACCCAGGGAGTTGTTTACCTCTGCAATTGCAGTTGTGGTAAGCAATATATAGGTAAAACCACTAGACAATTAAAAATACGCATTGGCGAACATTTAGGGGATGTGCGACATAGACGCGACACTCCACTTGCCAGGCATGTCTGGTTGGAACATGAGGGTGACCCTATAGGCATTACGTTTTTGTGTATGGAGAAAATAAATTCAACATTGAGAAAGGGAAATCTTGATAAAAAACTACTTTGTAAGGAAATGGAGTGGACCTTTAGTATTTTCATTAAATTCAGTGATGACCCTAGCAGTTCCTGTTCCCACTTTATTATTAGTTGTGGAGATCTAGACCTAGGGGACGGGCTAATCTGCGACCTCAGACCTCTTGATAAAAAATTACTTTGTAAGGAAACGGAGTGGACCTTTAGAATGAAAACGGTACAGCCGGAGGGTCTTAATGAACTCCTATATTTTGGCTGTTTTATTTAAAGACCTCCTGCTTTATACATCCAACTATTCTCTTGTAATTTTTAGGCTCATAATGATGTATATGTATATGGGCGAAATAGCTATAGTTATTTGACTAAGGATCTGAGGGATTGTTTATATTTGTTGATCCCTAAATTTTATATCGTTTTATTTGTTTGAATCTTCAAAAATTCATCTATCTAAATGATGCTTATCTATGCCTTATTTAGTATCCCATTTTCCATATCGATTGGTGGATATATTTGGCCCCAGTGAGAATAACATGGGCGGTATGTTGAAACTATAATATATATATTTTACATCTAGTTGAGGTACCGCCAAGTGGTGACATAAATGGTATAGCTGTATGCAGCGCCTTGACTGTGATTCAGGATTAAGTTGCACCGATGTATGCATAAATAACAATATGGAGAGGTGGAATGGCACCATGTACTGATGTTGCCATATCGGACCTGATAATACTGCCAGTAATGGAGGCAGACGTGGGAACTTGAATAAGGTGCGCGATGGCTGTCAGCGAACGCGCAGATGGATATGGCTGGTAACCATGGTACCGTTATTGCCGGCGCATGCGCAGTAGCGATTTTAGGACGCTGAGTTGTTGGCGCGTGCGCAGTTGAATATGGCTGGTAACTATGGTACTGTCGAATGCCGGCGCATGCGCAGGAGCGATGTGAGGACGCCGAGTTGTGGACGCACCTGTGAGCGGTAAGCAGCTAGAACGGTGTCTATATAAGATGGGATACAGGGCATAGTAGCACCAATATATCGAGGAGACTACCATCTTGAGTCAAAGTGACGTCCCCTGTGAGATCCTCCTGATGAACCCCAGAATATGGAGGGGGGAAACGCGTCGAGGATGAGGTTTGATGTATCTTGAGATGATATCAGATAGATGTATCTTATGTTCCCTACACGGACTGTATATATATAGATATCTACCCTAACTGTGGAAGAAAACAATTGTGCTGTTCATATCATTTGATCCCCACGGATATTCATTGGTGGGGGGTACTATAACAGTGATAATAGTATGTGGAAGAATCTAGATCCACTTAAAGTATAAGTAAGAGAATTGGGCTGTTCCTGATATTTGATCCCCTTTAATATTAATTAGGGGGTTCTATAGAAATAGTGAGAACTGTGTCTGGACTTCTAATTAATTCACTCTTATATCTTGTACATAAATATATACACACGCTAGTGTTTGTGGTGGATTGATAGGGACACAAAAGGGAAAGATAATAGGGTGAGCCGACAGGGGACTAGGCTGCCCCTTATCGGGACGATAATTGGTCTATCTTAGGATAAGTGTAGGGAAATTTTGGTAGGGATGGGTTTTGCATATGTTAAATTAGTGTAGTCTTTATAGGTGGTACTGTATTCTTTATGGATATTTATTAAAAGTTATATTTTAGAGATTGGATTTGTTTAGTCTTGGTCAGTGACTACTTGGACAGCACTCTGCCACCTCAGTTAAAAGATCCGCTGGACTACTGGGCACCAAACTGGATGTTTTGCCGCAACTGCCGAGTTTGCAGTGGAGAAGCTGTCCTCCCCGGCCAGTTGTGTGGCATCAAGCGGGTGTTCAGTGCGACGGGGGCCATCGTTAAACCCCCAAAGGGGAACCCGCTTGTCCACGGGAAAATGTGGAACGACTGACCTTTGTCAAGATGAATCAGGCGTGGATCGGGCCCGGATTTCCACACACCAATGACTTAGGCGTCAGTCTGGTTTAAAACTCCCTGCCTCAGCAACTATTCTGACCCCGCCACCCGCCTGATGCCACACATCTGCTGCCAGTTTCTCCATCTGCCTACCACCATCTTTACCAGGGACTGGTATTGCCACCCACCTCAACACTCTGTCATTGTGCCACTGTCTGACCTCATGCTGCTGCTGCTGTTGTTGTTGCCGTGAAATCCACACTGTGTCATTGTGCCACTCTCTGACCTCATGCTGTTGCTCCTGCCGCCGTCACCTCAAATCTCTGTCATTGTGCCACTCTGTGGCCTACTACTTTTTTTGCCACAGCCCGAATTTGTAATTGAGCCACTGTCGGAACTCATGCTGCTGAGGTGGCTGCGGCCAGGTCCTCCACACTGTGTCATTGTGCCATGCCTGACCTCTGGCGCTGCCGCCGGCCCTCCGCTCTCAGTCATTGTGCCTCTCTGTGTCTTCCTCTTTTTTTGCCACATCCAGATTGTCATTGTGCCACTCTCTGACCTCATGCTGCTGCTGGGGACGCTGCCGTGACCTCAACACTGTGTCATTGTGCCACACTGTGGCCTAATACTGTTTTGTCACCTCCAGAATGTCATTGTGCCACTGCCTGACCTCGTACTGCTGCTGTTGTGACCGCTACACTGTGTAATTGTGCCACTCTGTGGCCTAATACTGTTTTGCTACCTCCAGAAGGTCATTGTGCCACTTTCTGACCTCATGTAGCTGCTGTGGCTGCTGCCGTGTCCTCCACACTGTGTCATTGTGCCACTTTTGACCTTTGCTGCGGGGCTGTTAGGTTTTTGCCTGCCTGAACTGCCCATAACCCGTTGCTGTCCATTCTGTGGCCTTTTTGCCCTCCAAAATTTTCATTGTGCCACTCCCTGACTCATCTGCTGCGCCGTGACCTCCGCTCTCAGTCATTTGTGCCATTCTGTGGCTTCTCCTGTTTTGCCACCTCCAGAATGTCATTGGGGCCACTGCCTGACCTCATGGCTGCCAACTGACCTCCGCTTTTCAGTCATTGTGCCATTCTGTGGCTTCCTCCTGTTTTGCCACCTCCAGAATGTCATTGTGCCACTGCCTGACCTCATGCTGCTCCCAAACCATGACCTCCGCTCTCAGTATTGTGCCATTCTGTGGCTTCCTCCTGTTTTTGCCACCTCCAAAATGTCATTGTGCCACTGCCTGACCTCATGCTGCTGCCGCCGTGACCTCCGCTCTCAGTCATTGTGCCATTCTGTGGGCTTCCTCTGTTTTGCCCACCTCCAGAATGTCATTGTGCCACTGCCTGACTCATGCTGCTGCCGCCGTGACCTCCGCTCTCAGTCATTGTGCCATTCTGTGGCTTCCTCCTGTTTTGCCACCTCCAGAATGTCATTGTGCCCATGCTGCTGCCGCCGTGACCTCCGCTCTCAGTCATTGTGCCATTCTGGGGCCCTCTCCTGTTTTGCCACCTCCAGAATGTCATTGTGCCACTGCTGACCTCATGCTGCCCCTTGTTTTTCTTTCCCTCTTTTTGCCTGTTTTGTACGCTACACTGCTCCCCTCCCCAGTCATTGTGCCATTCTGTGGCTTCCTCCTGTTTGCCACCTCCAGAATGTCATTGTGCCACTCCTGACCTCATGCTGCTGTGGCTGCCGTCGTCACCTCCACACTCTTCACTAATGTTGCACCTGAGCTCTCAGCTGTTTTTTTCCACTTTCGGCTGGCTGCCCTTTATCGGCTACATTCCCGCTTGAGTTTTTTGGTCATTTTGCCCTCTTAAGTGCCCTCAGGAATTTTATAGTGAAGCGATTCTAGAGCGGCGGCAGTCATTCTGCGTTCATACTAAAACACAACATTGTATGAAGACCAAACCAGCTCCCTCTGCATTTTTTAAGCATGGCATAACGTTCTACAGCACCTGCAGGCTCTGGCAGCCTGGAAATAGTGCTTTTTAACGCGATTCGTCCCGAAGTATTTCGGACCGATTTTATTTTTGTCGGAAAATTCGGCGAAGTGACCGAATCGAATTTTTGAGAATTTCGCCCATCTCTAGTTACAATATGTAAAATGGTAACAAAAAATTCAACAGTTTGAACACAATTTGATCTGTAATTGTCTTCTGTTAAAGGGTAACCCGTGAAGAAGCCACACCATACAAGTTACCTGTTGTATTATAATCATTCAATATGGAATCTTTCAGGTCCCTTTTTTATCCACACTGTTAACTATACATAGACTATAGACACTAGTATCCTTTGATCAGAAACCTGGTGAAGATTATTAAAATGTATTTTATGACTCCTTAAAGGGGTTTTCTCACTACAAAGATCATATTTCAACAAAAGGAGACTGTAAAAATAAATGACTTTCTAATAGATTTCTATTTTCCAAATGTTATAGTTTAGCAGTAGTTCCCTACCTAATAGAATCTTATTGTTAAATGTGTCAATTTTTCAGTGGATACAAATAACGCTGGTGTCCTTACAGACAATTTTTTAAATTACATATCAACAACTGAAAAGAATGTAGACTGCAATTGATATATTTATTTAAAGTAAAACATTCTATAGAATAGCAATACTTTGTTAACTATTGTTTAGTTGGAAGCAACTGTTTGGTCAATAAAGTCTCTGAGTTCAGTGACCCGAGCATACACCCCCGGAGATGATGGAGAGCAGGTGCCGCTTCCCCAGGATACTATTCCAACCAAAGTCCAGCTTCCATTCTTCTGACACACAAGAGGCCCACCAGAGTCACCCTGAAAGATAGAAAAAGGTAAGATTCAGTAACTCACAAAATATTTTAGAAAAGCAGACACAAATTAGGTAGCACATCCAGACACTGTTGTGGCTATAATGCAAAAACCAAATTCTCCAATACAAAAATATAGCAGCATCCTGCGGTACTAAAACTCATTCAAACAATACATTTATGAAATAATTAAGAGGCTTTATTAACACATCAGGTCTGAGGTCCTTATGATCAGTGTGAATGAAGCCTGTTGCCCTAAATGCATGGCCCAAAGGAGAAACAAATCTACAGATAGGGACCCATCTAGATATAGTAGGTATAATAGGTGTGCATACACAATTTGATTAAAATGTGCAATAAATTCTTCTATTTTATACATGTAGAAAAAATGTTCCATGAATTTAGAGCCACATGTATGAAAACTGTCTAGGTCTAAAACTAATTTTGTTGCTCATAGCAACCAATCAGAGCGGTCCTTTCATCTCATATAGTGCTCTGGAAAAATGAGAGGGGCCCTCTGATTGGTTGCTATAGACATTTTTTATACATGTATGCTTTTATGTTTATATGGGTTTAAGTGCGTTCTGGGTGCTGATGAATTTTTGTGTTAGGGATGTTATATTTTTAGGCCTCTTGAGTAACTCTGTATGTGCTGAGTCATATGTATCCCTAATCTACATTGCTACCGCCTCGGCCAGGATTGGCCAAACTTTTTGATATGTAATCTATTTTTGAATAGCCTGAGTTAGGTATTGGGGACTAGGCACAAGCACATATGATGCCAGGAAGATGTTACTGCCATTTTTAAGTTTACCCCTTTTCCAAATGTCCAGGTTCCCCCATGACACTGATAACACCCACAGCTTTTTATGTCCTTGCTCCACAGCAATACCTTCCTCATATATAACCATGCTACTCCTCCACTCAGGACTCTGTGCAAGAGTGTACATTAGTTGTGTGACACTATGGGATACCCACATCAAATTATTATTATTGTTTTTTTTTATTAAATAATTGAATTTTTACCACGCAGGAAGATGCTCCATCAGCTCCTGCGCAGATCATGACGTCGTGGATCTTGTTACCCCAATATTTCTTGCATTCAGTGTTAGTGAGGAGAGGCAGTGTTACTTGTTGCAGCCTAGCAGGAGTTTGGCTTGCTAAAATAAGAGACAAAAATAAATAAAAGCACATTATGTATCATGAAGTTTCTAATTATTGTTTTGAAGGGTAGTTTATCTTTGCCATATTCACCAACAAAGGAAAGGGTAAATACTTTGCTTCTTTAAGATACAACATAAACATATAGGATGACATGTTCCAATACGAATGTGCTATTGTTTTGGTGTATTTTGCACCAAAAAAACAGTTGACATCCTGTTCTCTATATAAATGAACTGTAGTAGACCAAAACTAGGCACATTATACACCAGGCACAACATATTTGAATGTGCCTAATGTGGGCACATTTAATAAGCTAGCAATGATATACTATACACCTAGATTATGCAATGTGCCTAGATTAGGCGCATCAATTTTACATTGCAAGATACCAGATGCCAGATTTTTGACAGGTTTTTTAATTCAGGTGCACTTTACACTGATTTAATGTGCCTTAAAATTGGCGTGGCAGCACCTCTTTTTGGAAATGTCACCCATAATCTGTATCAGAAAACATTGATATACAGTGAGGAAAAAAAGTATTTAGTCAGCCACCAATTGTGCAAGTTCTCCCACTTAAAAAAAATGAGAGAAGCCTGTACTTGACATCATAGGTAAACCTCAATTATGAGAGACAAAATGAGAAAACAAATCCCAAAAACCACATTGTCTGATTTGGAAAGAATTAGCAAATTATGGTGGAAAATAACTATTTGGTCACCTACAAAACAAACAAGAGTTCTGTCTCTCACAGACCTGTAACTTCTTCAAGAGGCTCCTCTGTCCTCCACTTATTACCTGTAGTAATGGCACCTGTTTGAACTTGTTATCAGTATAAAAGACACCTGTCCACAACCTTATACAGTCACACTCCAAACTCCACTGTGGTGAAGACAAAAGAGCTGTCGAAGGACACCATAAAGCCCTGCACCAGGGGGTCTAGATGATCACAAGAACGGTGTGCAAAAATCCCAGAACCACATGGGGGGGACCTAGTGAATGACCTGCAGAGAGTTGGGACCAACGTAACAAATTCAATACATTTAAGGTGCTGTCTATATTTTATATCTCTTTTTATATTAGTACTGACCCTTTATTCAGTCATGCACCGGAGTTTTCTCTTCTCCTTGTAATACAATTGACTGGCAACAAACAGACTGAAACCAATTTGCATTTAAAATCTTGCTGCTTTTTACTAGCGTATGGAAGAAGGAAAGTGATTTCCGAAACGTTGCAGCTGTGTGCAACATGGAGTGTTTGGCTCCACATCAGTCAGCTCGGAAGAGATTGCATACCACTGACAAGTGAAATGTTGAAAATGCTGTGATTGTACTACGAAACTACTACAGCTAAGTACTGACTGCATATTGTATGTAAAGCGATGATTTGGAATATAAGGGCATGTAGCCTTCATTGATGTTCCGTACGGTAGTAAAAGGCTGCTAGATTTTAAGGCAAAGTGGTTGCAGTCTGGTTGTTGCCAGTCAACCAACGTAACAAAGGCTACCATCACTAACACACTATGCCACCAGGGACTTAGATGCTGCAGTGCCAGACGTGTTGCCCTGCTTAAGTCAGTACATGTCCGGGCCTGTCTGAAGTTTGCTAGAGAGCTTTTGGATGATCCAGAACAATATTGGGAGAATGTCATATGGTTAGATGAAACCAAAGTAGAACTGTTTGGTAGAAACACAAGTCATTGTGCTTGGAGGAGAGAGACTGCTGAGTTTCATCCAAAGAACACCATACCTACTGTGAAGCATGGAGGTGGCAGCATTATGCTTTGGGGTTGTTTCTCTGCATAGGGACCAGGACGACCGATCTGCGTACATGAACGACTGAAGGGGGCCATGTGTCGTGAGACTTTGAGTGTAAACCTCCTTCCATCAGCAAGGGCATTGCCCAGCGCCAGCCCCAAATCATCACTGCTCTAGAGGAGATCTGCATGGAGAAATGGGCCAACATACCTACAACAGTGTTTGCCAACCTTGTGAAGACTAAGGCTATGTTCACACGGCGTAATTGCGGCGTGTACAGTACCGCCGGCGCCATTGTCATGCATTACTTGCGGCTCTTAATCACCGTTAATAATTGACCTGTCACTTATCTCCCCGATAACGATCGGATTGGACGCGCGGGGGGGACGAGGCATAATTCATAGTTCCCTATGAGAGACCGTAATTGCGGGGCGCATTTCACCGCGTATTAAGCGTAATATGCGACGAAATACGCCCACAATTATGCCTCAAAATAAGCATTGTCAACATACCCTTACAGAAAACATTTGACCTCTGTCATTGCCAACAAAGGATATATAACAAAGTATTGAGATGAACTTTTGTTATTGACCAAATACTTATTTTCCAACATAATTTGCAAATAAATTATTTCTAAATCATACGATGTGATTTTCTGGATTTGTTTTCTCATTATGTCTCTCATAGTTTAGGTCTACCTATGATGTCAATTACAGGCCTCTAACATCTTTTAAAGTGGGAGAACTTGCACAATTGATAGCTGACTAAATACTTTTTTTCCCAACTGTACGCCTAAATGTATGTGCTCTAAAACAAACAGTACTTGATGAACGCTGGATTTATTAGAACAAGAAACTATTTGTTTATCAAGTAATAGTTCTATATTACAGTTATCCATTTTGTCACCTAAGAACAGTATATGCCTTTTCAAGTGGTTTGGTCTATAGTTGCAAGGTAGGATTCACAATTATAGTTTGTTTTTTAACTCTTAAAAGCCCTGTAGACCAACTTTAATTCCTGTCCTGTTGCCTTTCATTGAAGAATTCTACACATGTACAATTGTACTGAAACTTGCTAAATCGTAGTACATGGTGTCATGTACAGATTGTTGTAAAAAATAAAGGTTGGTGATATTCTGTACTTGCTGATACTTTGCTATGTAAATTACACGAGTACAGGCGATCCCCGACTTACATCGTTCCGACTAGTTGCAAACGGAGACTTATGGGGCGTGGCTGACAGTCAACACTGAGTTAGGCCCCATGATAACCAAGTGCCAGCAGGCCACAGCTGCACATGTGATACAGAACATTAGGTGAAATCTTCTAAAAAAGGGCACAGACAGCAAAACAAATGTAAAAACCGTTCGCTGCACTATCCAAAACTAAAATAATTTTTTTTCCTGGAATTACATTTAATAAATATACCTGTTCCGACTTACATACAATTTCAACTTAAGAACAAACCTACAGTCCCTATTCCATTTGTAACCCGGAGACTGCCTGTATTTCCATATTAGACATTTATGGCTGATACACATAAATGTCTGAAAGATGCAAATCCCACTACTGTGACCCACACCTATCTTAAGGATGGGTGATCCTTTATCCCGCACCCACACCCCGCACACTGATGTGTACCACAACAGCAGCAATCAGAGAGGTGGACACACATAAGCAAGTCTCTCCATTCAATTCAATAGGAGTTAAGGGGACCCGTGTTCTTGAGATGAGTGTAGATCCGAGGTGGCTATGCCATAAATGTACAAAATGAGAACACTCTTTTAAGTGCAGTTTAATGGTGTCTTAAAAAGCAATCTATCTACTTTGTAGAAAAACACAATTTATCCTTACAGACTTGAAATATCTGTACATGCTCATCCAATCATACCTGAGGAGTCGGTCAGCCCCCATCCTGTGGTGACACACTTCATACCACCTTCAAATTTGTCAGCAGCTTCTGCCACACAAACAGGAGATACTTCTGCTTTTGTAGAAATGGGGGAAGCTAATTTGATCAGGGTGATGTCATTTTTTATCGTAAGAGAACTATATTTTGGGTGCTTGAAGACCTTAAAAGAATTCAGACAAGTGCAAATTCATTATGCTTCATTTATAATGATCTTTGTATGCAATCAAAAACTGTTTACCTACACGTATCTATAATGGAAACATATTCCACAGTGATGTCACCCATGTTATCTTTGATACCAAATGCATCTTACATACAACATATCACATTTTTCTAACTTTTTAGTAGAAGTGATAGTGATAAAAAGGCACTTATGTTTTTTCATAACTTTTCTTCTGCAGTACTATGTAGTTAAAAATGGAATAATGATTATTATCCTTCCCGAACAGTGATAACAAATCCTTAGTCTCGTCCTAATATTTAACCTGCATGTAAATCATGAGTGGAATGTACTCCTATGGAAGCAAGGGTCTAATAGGTTAACTGACAAAGACATAACACATTGCATTGCAGTAATGTAATGAAATGTATTATAGCCATGATCAAGCAATAGTTTGTTCTCATAGTGGAAGGAAAGAAAAACATAAAAACAGTTTAAAATTTTTTAAAAATGTTAATGGTAAAAAACACAAAACCTCTTTAGTCCCTATTATTTATTATACAAAAAAAAAAAAAACACACATAATTTGTGTTCCCATGCCAGTAACAATCCAAGATATAAAACAATAACATTTGTAACCCCTGTAAAAAAAAATATACATATATTTATACATATATTTATATATATATTTTCTGGCATATTATATATTTACATATATAGCACCTAAAAATCCTAATTAAAGTCCAGTAGGTGCTCCTTTTATTCTGAGGCTTGTGGCTGAGTCAAATAGCGCACAAGGGCCACATATGGGATATCTTTAAAAACGCTGGAATTGGGCTAATCATGCTGAGTTGCATTTCCCTTGTCACATCTACCTTGTTCCAGTGAATAATGGATTACAATTGAAAAACTGAAAATTGAAGTCTCACCTACCTTTTGCTTTAATTCCTGTGAAACACCTAACAACCTAAAAAACATCCTAAATACTGTTTTAAATACTTTACGGGGTGCAGTTTCTTATATGGAGTCATTTATAGGGCTCTCTACAATGTAGGCCCCTCAAAGCCATGTCAGAGCTGGACTAGTCCCCCAAAAAATTTGTTTCCTCAATTTTCTTGAAAATGTGAAAAACGGCTACTAAATTTCTATGAACTTTAATGTTTTAAAAAATAAAAAGACGTTTAAAAAATTATGCCAACTTAAAGTAGACATGTGTTATATGCTAGCTGTAAACTATTTGAGTAGTATTACTATCTGTATTACACAAAGCAAATTTTGAACTTTGAAAATGTGAAAAATTTTAAAATTTTGACAACATTTTGGTATTTTTCACAAATAAACAAGGACTGTATGGAGCAAAATTTATAACTAACTTTAAGCACATTGCATCATGAGAAAGCAATCTCTGAATCACATAGATAGGTGAAAGTATTAAAAAGTTATTCCCCTTAAATTGACATATGTCAGATTTGAAAAATGGGGCTGAGTCTTTCGGTCCAAAACTGGTTGTATCCTTTAGAGGTTAATGTTTCCCTATTGACCTACAGCTATCAGCAGTACTTATGTGAGGATCATGTTTTCCTCATTAAGATGTTTAAAAAAAAAATTGACAGAAATCTCCCTTTAATTTAAAAAAAATCAAGATTTGTAATAAAAGAGCTTTCTCCCTTTAAATTCTATACATGCCAGTAAGCATGCCCACAACACTCTTCTACAAAGGTCAGAGCCTTTTTCTGCTTCTACTGTCCAGGTTCCTGCTGTGAAGCAAATCTCTGAAACCATTGTTAACATCTCAGCATCAATTAAGACAAAAAGTAACATGGCAGCTATGAAAGCCTTCGTTAGGATTCCATCTTCCATAGCAGCACCACTCCTCATCCATTTAGATAATGCAGCCTTATTCGCTGCAGCATCTAAACAGTTAAAAAGCAGGCATTGGAGTCATCTCCGATCCCTATTGATAGTGGCAGTGGCAGCTGTAATTAGAAGCTAGCATATACCGCATATGGAGCGGGCTTGTTGAGTGAGCCTCCTTCATACTGCCTTACTGATAGTAGGACGTACCCATATGTCCATTGCTGGATCCAGTTAGAAGCCCTTTCTTTATATTTCCCTTATTACCCAATCTTGGCTTTAGCGCAAAGAACTGATTGAAAAACTTCAGCAAACAATTTTTTAATCTTTTTTGCTTTTATCCAGAACCAGGACTGGATTCAACAGAAATAAGAAAAATAATGAAAAGACTTTCTGGTCTGCTTATAACTGACTTTGGCATCAAAATTTCAGTGGTGTTTATTCACAAAAAATGTCATGTGTAAAATCTTTAATGGTGTCTTCACTTGTGGCCTATTTTGGAAATCCATCACTGCAGTTTTTTGAGCTAAAGCCATGAATGGGAAATATAAAGGAGGGCTGTAAACATTTCCTTACTAAATTTCCCACTTCTTGCTTTGGCTCAAAAAACTGCACCAAAAGCTGCAGCAGCACATTTCCAAAAAAGCAATGTGTGAAACCACATACAGCGACTTTTGGGAAAATGCTACTACAGTTTTTTAAGCCAATGCCAGAAGCTGATGGTAAAAGAATGGAGAAAGTAAAGAAAGGACTTATACTTCTCCTTCATGATGGATCCAGTTTTGGTTTTGACTCAAAAATTGAATCAAAAACTGCAATTTAAAAAAAATGTGAACAACAAGAACATACCTTGGCAATGCCTTTAACTTGAATAGCTTCAGCAGATGAACGCTGGTCAAATTCACCTAAAACAACCTTATGTGAAGTCCTGTAATACAAAAGAAACACATGTGGCTCACATTGTACACAGTTTTTTTTCTGTTTTGGAAAACAATGACTATATACAAAGTGTGAATAAAGCTGTTGGAAATAAGATAGTCTTGTATTTTATCAGTGCTATCCAATCCAAGATTGCAAAAATAGGTGGACAATTTCTAAAGAGGCTATTAATAATAATAGTAGGTCATTTAACACTTGGCTAAAACTGGCCATATACTGCATATTGTATGAAAAGTTTCATGGAATGCCAGAGTTCCTCAAAACTAGGTTAGCAGTTCCCTGGGAAAAAAAATTACAGTAGTGATAGATGTAGAAGGTCCCATGGAAAATTAAAAGTTCGAAGTTATTGACTGTTCAAGCAAAAATGTATATAGTTACATAGTACGGTTGAAAAAGACACTAACTATGTAACTATAGACGTTTTTGCGATACATATAATGCTTTCTGAGTCCCATAAAAAAAAAAAATATATACTTACCCCTATACCCACATGATCACTGCAGATAACCAGTTGTAAGTTACAGATGGTATCCTGAGGTATCGGCTACAACTGGAGTCTACGACAGTTGCGGCTGATTAACCCCTTAGATGCCGTGGTGAAATTTCACCTCAGCAGCTAAGGGATAGACAGAGGTAGGGAGCTCCCTCTATCTTTATCAACACCCAGCGACACAATTGTGGGGTGCTGATGATCTTCATGACAACCGGGAAGTTTAACATAGGCTTGTGGGTTGTCTCTAACATCACCACACACGACCTGACGGGCACAGCCAGGCATGGTGATTAACAATTACAATACGTAGCAGTATAGTAATGTACTGCATGTATCATAGCAGCGATCTACCAGATCGCTGAGTCAAGTCTCCTATGGGAACAAGTAAAAAAAGTAAAAACACAAACATAAATAAATAAAACACATACATCGCCCTTTCCCCACTACAAACAGCAATTGCTCAAAAAAGATAAAAAAAATTAAAAAGTATACATATTTGGTATTGCCACATGCATCATGTTATTTAATCTGCATGATGAATGTCGTGAAAAAAAACCCACAATGGCAGAATTGTTATTTTCGTACATCCTGCAGCACAAGTGGTTCATTGAAAATGTCAGAATGTCAGTTCATCCCACAAAAAAAAGCCCTTACAAAGCTCCATATACGGCAAAGTAAAAAAGTTATGGCAATAACTTTAGAAAAAAAATTCAACATAAAAAAAATTATATAAACTAGGTATCACTGTAATTGTATCAACCCAGGGAGTAAAACTAGCATGTCATAAATACTGCACGGTGAGTGCTGTAAAAAATAAAAATAAAAAACAGTACCAGAATTGATTTCTTTTTTTCTTCCACAAGCACCAAAAGAACAAGCCTCTATACAATTCCATACACAAAAAAATAAAAAAAAGGTTATGACTTTCAGACTTTGGCGATGCAAAAACTTGTTTTCTTTTTTTTTTAAAGTGTTTTTGTTGTGTAAAAGCAGTAAAACATAAAAAAAATACACATTTGGATCACTGTAATCATAATCGACCTGCTAAGTAAAGTATAAATGTCATTTAGACCGCACGGTGACCGCTCTAAAAAAGTACAAATTAAAAATACTACCAGAATTGCTGTATTTTGTTAATCTCACCTCCAAAAAACCTTGATCCATTGTCATATGAACCCCCAATATGATAGCAATGAAAACATCTATATGCTGCAAAAATCATGCCCTTATACAGCTCAGTATACAGAATAAAAAAAGTTATGGCTATCAAAATCGGACAACATAAAAAGGCTATTTTTTTTTTACAAATGCATTTCTATAGTGTTCATTTAGTAAAACATAAAAAATATATAAATTGATATTGTTGTAATTCTACCAACCCAAATAGTAAAGTTATTGTGTCATTTATACTGCATGACAAACACTGTAAAAATAAACCCTGCAAAAAAGGTGAAATCGCAGTTTTTTTTTCCATTTTCACAGCCCATTGCGAAAAAAAGCTGTGGAACACCTGTGGGCTTGAAATGCACAATACATTCCTGAGTTTCCTAAGGGGTGTTGAATCCAAAATAGGGTGACTTCTGGAAGGTTTCACCTGTTCTGGTACCTTGGGGGCTTGCTATAAACCCAAACAGCAGTTTACACCCACATATGAGGTATTGCCAAACTTGGAAGAAATTGTGTAACAAATCTGGGGTGCTTTTATCCAGGATTCCTTGTAAAAGTTAAATATTTTCAGCTAAAACTGAATTTTATTGAAAAAATAAAAGTTTTCATTTTTTACAGGCTAACATAAAAAAAAATCTGTGAAACACATGTAGGGCAATATACTTACAACACCCCTGGATATATTACTTTATGGGTGTAGTTTCCAAAATGAGGTCTTCTTAGGGGTGTTTATTAAGTTTTAGCACCTTAGGGTGTCCACAAACATGTAATAGAATAGTGCCTAAAGAAAATCTTAATGAAAGGAAGCCGGAAGAAATCAGCCCAAAATCCAGTAGGTGTTCCTTTTACTCTGGGGTTTGTGGTTGAGTCAAATAGCCCACTATGACCACAATTTTTCTAAATGTTCATATAATTTTAATATTTTCCACAAATAACCAAGGATTGTATAGACCATAATTTAGTACTAACTTAAAACACAATGTGTTATGAGAAAAATTCTCTTAATCATATGGATAGGTAAAAGTATTATAAAGTTATTCCCACATAAAGTGACACATGTCAGATTTTAAAAAAAATAGGGCTCTGTCACAGATGTCAAAACTGTCTGCATCCCTAAGGGGTTAAGACAACCTTATTACCACAAAAGAGCTCATGAAAAATGGATCCACTGATTGGAAAGCCTATTTCCAGGTTCCAGCTTCATAGAGTACTGTGTAGGGGCTTAGTTAGTCTCAGCTCACACATGTAGTTTTGTGGCAGTTTTGGTGCAGTTTTTTGAGCCAAAGACAAAAGAAGCCACAGTATCTCCTTTGTATGTTTAATTCTTTTTGAATCTAATTCTGTGGCTCAAAAACTGCACCAAAAACTCAAACTACAGGCTTGAAAAAGGAGGATTCCACCTCAGAAATGTCGCTTCCGCTTGGTGGGTGACACCTCGTCTGTCTGGCTGGCTTCGCCTCGCTACGCGTGCATACATGAAGCAACTTCGCTAAGAGAAACCCTTGTATATGGACTTTGCTGCAGCAGATCTATTCCGTGAAGTACAAGTATGTCTTTTCGACTTTTTTTTACTTGAAGAAGATTTGTAATAAAATTGTGATTTTATTGGTCACCTTTGGATCTGATATCTGAACTATGTTATTCTAAGACACTAAGGAGAAGTTGTCTAATACAAACCTATAAATATCTGTTACGTGCAGCGAAAGGTAACCACTTAGCCCAATTATATACATCACCATTTAGACGAGCTGAGACTGCTCTGGTAGTGATCCTACAATGTGTAACACCACACCTGTGCTATGTTTTGGGAGCCATGCCCTCTTTCTCAAGCACTTGAGAAACAAGGGTGTTAACCCCTTCACGACCTTGGACGTATGCATACGTCCAGGTGGTTTGGGAGTTCACGCACCTAGACGTATACATACGTCCTGAGGATCGCGCGAACTCTAAAGCAGAGTTTGCGCGATTGGCGCGGGGTGTCAGCTGTATATTACAGCTGACATCCCGCAGCGTGGGCCCCGACCCGCGATCACTCCGGGGAAAGGGGGGAGGTTAACCCCTTAATTATTGCGACCATCGGGTCGCAATAACTAAGGAAGACGCAGGAGGAGATCGCTCCTCCTGCGTCTCTGTCGGCGGCAGCAGCGCACGGATCGCGCGATCGGTGCAGCTCCCGCCTTCTGACAGACAGCACGTAGGGCAGAGAATGCCTACCGGGTTGTCTGTGACATCACGATGCCCGGCAGTGCCCTGTGGGCATGGCCCGACATCGTGACTGACAGTTGTCATAGGAACCAGTGCACAGCAACAAGCTGTGCATTGATTCCTATTGAATGAGAGATCTAAAGATCTCTCATTCAAATCCCCTATGGGGAAAAGTAAAAAAATAATGTGAAAAAGTAAACAAAAAGTTTAAAAAAAGTGAAAAACAAGTAAACCACAAACACGAAAAATCAAATAAAAAGACATCCACCGCCCTTTGCCCCTTTACAAACGCCAATCGCCCCAAAAAAGATAAAAAAAATAAATAAAGTACCCATATTTGGTATCGCCGCGTGCGTAACGACCTGCCCTATAAATCTGTCATGTTAATTTACCCGTATGGTGAACGCCGTAAAAAAAAAAAAAAAAAAAAACAATCACAGAATTAAGATTTTTGTTCATCCCGCAGCACATAAAATGGAATAAAAGTGATCAAAAACCCCTATAAACGCCAATGTCGTACCAATTAAAACGTCAGTTCATCCCGCAAAAAAAGAGTCCTAGCACAGCTCTATATACGGAAAAATAAAAAAACGTATGGCTCTCAGAAGACAGCGATGCATAAATATTCTTTTACACACTAAAAACACTTTTTTTTTTTTAAAGTGCTTCAACATAAAAAAACTATATAAATTGGGTATCGCCATAATCGTATCGACCCACAGAGTAAAGCTAACTTATTACGGATACTGCACAGTGAGCGCTGTTAAAAATAAAAATAAAAAACACTACTAGGATTGCAGTATTTTCTTCACTCTGCCTTCCAAAAAATGGATTTAAAACTGATCAAAAAGTCTTGTCCCCCCAAAAATGATACCAATAAAAACGTCAACTCATCCCGCAAAAAACAAGCCTGTATACAGCTCCATACACAGAAAAATAAAAAAGTTATGGCTCTCAGACTATGGTGATGCAAAAATGTGTTTTCCTGTTTGAATAAAAGTGTTTTTATTGTATAAAAGCAGTAAAAAATAAAAAATATATACAAATTGGGTATTGCTGTAACCGTATCGACCTGCTGAGTAAAGCTAGCATGTCATATCTAACGCACAGTGACCGCTATAAAAAATAAAAATAAAAAAAACTACCAGGATTGCTATATTTTGTTCAAAACGCCTCACAAAAACCTTAATGGTAGCAATAAAAGCATCAATTCACCACGCAAAAAATAAGGCCCTACACAGCTCTGCACTCAGCAAAATAAAAAAGTTATGACTGTCAGAATAGGACAACATAAAAACGCAGTTTTTTATAGACTATTTCTATTGTGTAAAAGTAATAAAACATAAAAAACTATATAAACTGTATACCCTTGCAATTGTACCGACCCCCATAGTAAAGGTATCACATCATTTACACTGCACGGCGAACGCTGTAAAATTAAAGCCCAAAAAACAATGGTGGAACTGCGTTTCCCCCCCATTTTCATGGCCCAATGCTAAAAAAAATGATGGAACACCAGTGCACCCAAAATGCCCAATACACCCCTAAATGAGATCCCTGAGGGGTGTTGAATCTAAAATGGGGCGACTTCTGGAAGGTTTCACCTGTTCTGGTACTTTGGGGGCTTTGCAAATGCGACATGGCCCCACCAAAATCTGCGTTCCAAAAGCCAAATAGCTCCCTCCCTTGTACGCCCTGCCATGCGCCCAAACAGCAGTTTACACCCACATGTAGGGTATTGCCGAACTTGGAAGAAATTGTTTAACAAAGTTTTGGGGTTCTTTTTTCCAGGATTCCTTGTAAATATGAAACATTTTAAGCTAAAATTGCAGATTATTGGAAAAAAATTTTTGGAATTTTCACAGCCTGTTAAAAAAAAATTTGTGAATCACCTGTGGCGTCGATATACTCACTACACACCTGTATATATACCTTAAGGGGTGTAGTTTCCAATATGGGGTCTTTTTAGGGGTGTTTATTAAGTTTTAGCACCTTAGGGCCTCCTCAAACCTGAAATGGCGCCTAAATAAAATTGCATTGAAAATGAGACCCCAGAGTCCAGTAGGTGCTCCTCCTATTCTGGGGCTTATGGGTGAGCCAAATAATGCACTAGGGCCACATATGGGATATTTCTAAAAACGGCAGATTTGGGGGAAATGATATTACATTGCATTTACCTAGTCAAATTTACCGTATTCCAGTGAATAATGGATAAATATTGAAAATCTGCAAAAATAGTGAAATTTTGAAATTTCACCTCCACTTTGCTTTCATTTCTGTGAAATACCTAAAGGGTTAACAAACTTCCTAAACACTGTTGTAAATACTTTAAGGGGTGCAGTTTCTTAGATGGGGTCATTTATGGGGGTATCTAACATACAGGCCCCTCAAAGCCACATCAGAACAGGACTGGTCCCTAAAAAAATGTATATTGCAAATTTTCTTGAAAATGTGAGAAATTACTACTAAATTTCTAAGCCCTCTAATGATATATATATAAAAAAAGGACATTTAAAAAATGATGCCAACCTATAGTGGACATATGGTAGATGCTAGTTATAAACTATTTTGTGGTGAATAATTATCTGTCTTGTACGCAGAAATTTTGAAACTTTCAAAATCACAGATTTTTCAAATTTTTCATAACATTTTTTTTACTAACTTAAAGTACAATGTGTCACGAGAAAACAATCTCAAAATCACATGGATAGGTAAAAGTGTCAAAAAGTTATTCTCACATTAAGTGACTCATGTCAGATTTCAAAAATAGGGCTGGGTCAGGAAGGACAAAACTGGCTGGGTCCTTAAGGGGTTAAAAGAGTTTTCTCACCATGTAGTTTCACAGAGCCAGAGTCAACTTTAGGGGATGTTCACCCTGCATATTTTGGGCAAACTATGTACAATACAGCATACAAAGTTAACCCAAACAGGGAAGGAAGGACAGCACTGGTTATCCTTCAATCACGGATAAAATGTTCCTTTATTTTTCAACATATTAAAAAGACAGCCTATAGCGGGCACTCGGCAAATACAAAATTAGTGATTAAAAGACGACCCTTAGTCATAGCATGTAACATACAGATTTGGCAGAATATTTAAAATAATAGGCGGACCAATCACAAGATCAGATTAATTAAGCAGACACCTGACCACTACAAACAAATAGAAATACCAATGAACTGGCAGCAAACACAGACAAATGGTGAACTATATACATATCCTAATAAATATAGTATAAGTCAAACTTATAGTTCACACCATGTGGAAGCCGTGTATCGAGACGAAGGATCTAGCATGCTTCTCTATTGAGAAGGACCTTCTGCCAGTCTCCGCCTCTAGTGGGTTTGTTAACCCTCTCAATCGCAAAATCGCAAAACATGAAAACAAGAACTAGTTTCAGGTGCATGAAAATCTATGAAATGCCTGGCAACTCCAGTCACATTACAATTGCCTTTTAGTATTGAATATAAATGTTCAGCGATTCTGGATTTGAATTTGCATGTGTTTATCTCGCTTGGCCAGCGAGTGGAGGACTGACACCCATGATAATGCGCTAACAACATATACCTGGTGGTGAGTGCCTTTTGGTTTTTTGCTGATATGTACAATACAGTTTTCATAGACATCAATGTAAGATATGCAGTGCCAATCACACGCCACGTATTTTACGGTTTTGATTTAGTGTGTGTATGAAAAGAAATGACATGTCAATTTTCAAGTGTATACATACTGGCAAATAGTAAAGCATAGGATGTACAGATATGCCTCGAGATGTTATGCAGCATTTAAGCTTGCAAGCATATCATTTCAGCAGCACAATGAACGCCTATTGAGGTGCATACTGTACTCGCCGTAATACACCATATGACTCACACATCCTGTTCAGACTGTGAGCAGGTTTATAGCAGTGATTGACACATCAGCTCTGATTTTCTTAGTTTTTCCTGTTACACTGACAATGAGTGCAAAAGATTTATAAAGTGTAGTACTCAGGCTGCAGGGCTCTAAAGAGTGTTTACATAGGTAAATGAGACGTTTTCAAAGCTTGAAGCTAAAGAAAAGACTCTTCAGGAGGTGACTCACCATGGTCGGAGTGAAGGACTGAGCAATGAGAGATAAGAAAGCAGGCAGAGGTGGGGAAGAGAGATGGTCATAACAAGAGAAAAATGTGTGCTCTAAGAGGAGATACAATCTTCTTTTTCACCTGAACAAAGCAAAGTATTTAGAAAATGTATATAATTATCTGTCCCTGCATGTTAAAAGCTAATTATTGTAGTGAGAAAATCTCTTTAAGTGTATGCATCCCTTTCCTAGCCCACCACCCACCTAAAACTGTATGTTGGATTTTTCAGTCATTCTTTTGTTCTTGCCAGGGATTCCAATATATGTGATAGATGTCTAGCAGCTCATCCTTTTTTTTTTATAGATATTACTTGCAAGTTTAGTCAGGGAGCATTAAAATGGCTGAAAGTGATTACTGAGAAAATGTACTATCCATATAGTTAATTGAAAAAAAAAAAAAAGAAAAACTGATGCAAAAGGACATTTAATGTTAAAGAGTTTTATGCAAAAATATTTTTTCTATTATGCAAAAATATTTGATGACATATCTTTAACCAGAAATCTAGTGATCTGAACTACTCCTGTATTTTGCCACATTATATAATTGTAAAACACATACCTGACACCACAGTGAGCAGCAGTTATTACCCATTCATCACTTATAAGGGATCCGCCACAAAAGTGAAACCCAGTACTGTCCTGTAATAAAACTCAGACAGGATATGATTTAATAAATGGTGATTATAATATCTGAACATGCATCATCCAATTTAAAAAACAGAGGAGAGGTGTACAAATTGATTGAATATGTACATTTTTTGAATGTAAAATTATTGCTTACATATAGACGTTTAAGAGGTTTTTCATGACTTCCTCCCTATCACCTCCCTCTGTACTAAAATAGAAAATGAACCCATACTCACCTCTCCCATCATTACTCTTCCAGCTCTGCCAGAGCTCCAGTGTTCCTCCTCCATCCCTCACTGATGATGTCATGTTCATGGCTCACATAAGGCTGTAGCTAATCACTGGCCTCTGTTGTCACATGCGTACATGCAGGCATGTGACTCCTAAAAACAGAGATTGCTTGCAGCACCATGTGAGGGATGTGGGAGGGGGGGTGGTGGACACTAGCGCTCTGGCAGAGGTGGAACAGTGATGACAAGAGAGGTAAGTTTGGGTCAAATCTCTATTGGTGGTGGTAGAGAGGTTCTTAAAAATCTTGGAAATCCACTTTAATATCCCCATAGCCCTAAGGACTCGTGCCCAAGGTAATGTTAAGGCCTCATACAATCGAGTTGTATGATATAGCTTTTCTGTGAAGGAATCCAGACAACAAAATGGCAACATGTTTTTGTGGACACAGTTTTATTCATAAAACACTATTTTTTTTATGGACTTTCATAGTTTCATAGTTTGTAAGGCCGAAAAAGAAAAGAGTCCATCCAGTTCAGCCGTGTGCTAGGTGTTGACCCAGAGGAAGGCCAAAAACCCCCCAATGGGTATAAGCAATTGTCTCATTTCAGGGAAAAAATTCCCCCCCGATCCATTGGAAAATCAGAAAAATCCTGGATCAATGCCCCCTTTCCCTGAATCTAGACATTAATTGTTATTTTATTAGCTCCAGAAATGCATTAAACCTTTTTGAACGCGTTATTGAATTACATGACATGTCCTCTGGAGAAAAATTCCATAGTCTCATGCTCTTACAGTAAAGAACCCCCTTTTCTATGTTTAGTAGAAATTTTTGTTCCTCAAGCGTAGGGTGCCTAATTGTTCTTTTACACCCCTGGGTAAAAATAATCTTGGGGGGGATCTCTTATTGACCTTTGATGTATTTAAACATATTATTATGTCCCCCGAAGCCGTCTTTTCTTAAACTAAATAACCTAATCTTGCTAATCTTTTGGGTTGTATTTCCACCCGTCTTTTATTATTTTTGTTGCCCCCTTTGTCCCTGTTAAGCTTAAAAGTTTTTTTGTGAACGGGTGCCCAAAAGAAACCAATATTCCTTTTGGGGGCTAACCAGTGAATTGTAAAAGGGAGAAAAAATGTTCTTTCTTGTGCCTCTTCCCCCTTTTAATACACCCTATGATCCTTTAGCCTTGGCAGCTGTGCCTGCTTGGCTGTAAAGTTAGTTTACTTCCACTAGGTTCCCAAGTCCTTCTCCAGTCACTTTTACCCGTGTTTTTCCATTTAACATGTAATCATGAAAGGGAATTTTTTTCCCCCCCCCTGTGCAAAACCCCTTGCATTTATCTGTTTTAAAAACCTCATCTGCCATTTCCCTGCCCAGGCCTTTGACCAATGGTGAAAACCCCTGCATACCATGTTTAGTGTTTGGGGAAGATTAAAAAGATGAGAAACTAAATGGGGAGTGCAAAGTGGGAGGTTGTTGATAAAATTTTTTTAAAGTAAATAAAGGCTAATATCAAAAATGAAAGGGTTTTCCCTTTTTTTCGAATTTAAAATTTGGTCCTTCCTTTTAATACATTACTTCATCATGGTCCTGCTGTGGATAGATCACGTATTGTCTTATGGTAGAATATTAAAGGTGTTAGCAGGTAGAATGCTGAAATTACCTGTAGAGACACTTGCCATGGCCAGGATCCTGGAAAAGCTTCTTCCCCATTCACAATTCTAGAATATCCAGTAAGGACTGGCTTTATGGCTGGCCTTCCCCACCTAAAAAAGTTAAAATAAGATCTAAAGAAAAAAAATGTAGCATAATATATTGATTATTTAAATTACATCATTCTACCCAAGACATTATGGGAAAGGAGCTGGAAAGCTCACTGCGCCCTCTAAGGTTGTAACAAATCCTCAATTTAAATTGTGATTCACTGAATCTTTGAGAAGCAAAAAGGGAAAAATTGTTAAACCAAAATTGTCATTTCTCGGCGTTTCGGGGTTTTTCCCCCCACATGTAGAGCGAGGTTTTGTTGATGGGGGAGGAATGAGTGGTGAGAGAAGGGGAACATCTCTCCTTATGGAGGCACCCGTTAAGGGGTGTGTAGGTTTTGATTGCCCTTTTAAACCCCCTATAAGATCTGATTACAAGGGATTTGGGAAAGGAGTGGAAAACTCACTGCGCCTTTAGGTTGTAACAAACCCAATTTAGTTTGATTCACTGAATCTTTGGAAGCAAAAAGGAAAATTGTAAGCCCAAAATTGCCATTACTACGCCCTTTCGGGTTTTGCCCTCATCATTTTGAGCAGAGCGATATTGGCTGATGGTGGAGGAAAGAGTGGTGAGGAAGGGGGAAAATCTCTCCTTATGGAGAGCACAGTTAAGGGGGGGTAGTGTTTTTTTGCCTTTAAAACCCCTACTAAGATTGCATATCACAAGGCATTATGGGGAAAAGGGGGGGAAAGTCACTTCGCCCCCTTTGGTTGAAAAAAATCCCCAATTTACTTTGATTCCGAATCTTTGAAAGCAAAAAGGAATAATTGTAAAACCCTATTGTCATCACATACGCCGTTTCGGGTTTTTGCCCCCATCAGTGTAGGCAGGAAATTGGCTTGGGTGGGGGGGCAATGGTTGTGAGAGAAGGGGAACATTTCCTTATGGGGACAGTTTTGGGTTGTGTGTTTTTATTGCTTTAAACCCCCACTGCATCTGCATATCACAAAGGCATTATGGGGAAAAGGGGCTGGAAAACTCATGCGCCCTTTAGGTTGTAACAAATCCTCAATTTATTTTGATTCCTGAATCTTTGGAAGCAAAAAAGGAATAATTGTAAGCCATATTGGGTCATTACATACGCGTTTCGGGGTTTTGCCCCTATCAGGGGCAACCCCGAAACGCTGGTATGTAGATGAGCCCCCCCAAAAAAAATTTAAATTTGGCTTGCAATTATTCCTTTTTGCTTCTCGAAGATTCAGTGATCAGAAAGTAAATTGAGGATTTGTATACAAACCTATAGGGGCGCCAGTGAGCTTTCAAAGCTCCTTTCCCATAATGCCTTGTGATATGCAGATGCAGGAGTAGGTGGGTTAAAAGGCAAACAAAACACTACACACATTAACTGGTGCTCTCTCCATAAGGTGAGATGTTACCTCCTCATACCCTAATCATTGCCTCCACCAATCAAGCCAATATCGCTATGCTCTAACTTGATGAGGGGCAAAACCCCTGAAAAGCGGTATGTAGATGAGCAATATTGGCTTGAACAATTATTCCTTTTTGCTTCTCGAAGATTCAGTGAATCAGAAGTAAATTGAGGATTTGTTACAACCTATAGAGGGCGCAGTGATCTTTCCGGCTCCTTTCCCATAATGCCTTGTGATATGCAGATGCTGGGAGTAGTGGGCTAAAAGGCAAAACAAAACAATACACACCTTAACACTGGTGCTCTCCATTCATAGAGAAGAGATATTACCCTCTCATACCCATCATTGCCTCCCACCATCAAGCCAATATCGCTATGCCTCTACACTGATGAGGGGCAAAACCCGAAACGCGTATGTTGATGAGCAATATTTGGCTTGACAATTTATTCCTTTTTGCTTCTCGGAAGATTCAGTGAATCAGAAGTAAATTGAGGATTTGTTACAACCTATAGAGGGCGCGCGTGAGCTTTCCAGCTCCTTTCCCATAATGCCTAGTGATATGCAGATGCTGAGTAGTGGGCTAAAAGGCAAAACAAAAAAACACAATACACACCTTATGGTGCTCTCCATAAAGGAGAGATGTTCCCCTCTCATACCCACTCATTTGCCTCCACAAATCAAAGCCAATATCGCTCTGCCTCTACACTGATGAGGGGGCAAAACCCGAAACGGGTATGTAAGATGAGCATATTGGTTGGACAATTATTCCTTTTTGCCTCTCGATGATTCAGTGAATCAGAAGTAAATTGAGGATTTTTTGTTACAAACCTATAGAGGGCGCCAGAGAGCTTTTCCAGCTCCTTACCCATAATGCTTGTGATCTGGCAGATGCTGAGTAGTGGGCTAAAAGGCAAAACCAAAACACTACAAAACCTTAACTGGTGCTCTCCATAAGGAGAGATGTTCCCCTCCTCATAAGGCATGTGTAGTAAGACAGAGTTGGCAACATGAGGCTGGCATGACTAAATGTGGTTGTATTTAAGATTTAGGGCAGGTGAGTATACTGCTATTCATATGTAAGGACTTAACATGGATCAACTGTAAAGTGTTTTGTGTTGGGTTGGGTCCTTGCTTGGGTATGGATCAACCTTCGGTTTCCCCCGACTTGTTTCTCCCATAGGCAAAGCATGAAGGAAATTAGGGCTTTTTTGTGTCACCCTCAGTTTCCCCTAAATAAGAAAAACCCCAAACATTTCGAGGCTTGACTCTATAGCCCTATCCCATGAGAAAAGGGAAAAATAAAAGGCGAAACCAGGGATCCACACCCCAAACCCTGAAACCAAAAGATTTTCATCTTTCCAGGTTTATAAAATATTTTAATTCCCTTACATAAAGAATAGGGTTAACCCCAACCCGTCCCAAAACCCTCTTCATATTGGGCTATTGGAGTTTCATCTTAAATACGAAACCCCTTTGTAAAAGCCGGTCCCATGAGACCAGCTCTGGGTTTTTTAAACAATCTGATTAATTCATGGGTTTTGTACAGCACAAAATTAAAAAATTTTTTTCTTTTATCCCCAATTTTTTTCTTTTGTGGGGCCTTTGGGTTAATTTTTTAAAAAATCCCTTTAAACCCGTCCCTTTACCGCCAGGGACCCCCCTTTCTGAAAAAGGCAATTTAATGTTCGTATGTGCAAATTGAAAAAGCTACAAAAGCTTTCTCGCACTTCGTTTTTCTTCATTTTTTCAAATTTTCTGTGAAATATTGGGGTTTTTTGGTTTGTCATTATTATTTTTTTTATTTTTTTTCTATAAAACAAAGGGGGAAAAAATTGTTTTCCCCTTTTTTTTTTATTTTAACCTTTTTACCCGCAGAAGTGTTTTTTAAAAAACTAAAAAAAAGTTTTGTAATGGGGGCACTTTTCCCTCATGCATTATATATAGGTGGGGATAATTTTAGGGGCATTTTGGGGAGGGCTAAAAAATTTGGGGTGTTTTTCTTGATAAATTTATTTTTTTTTGTGTCCTCCCCATAAGGTCAAAGAGTCCTTTGTGTGGCTGGGAAGAAGGGGAAACTTTGGGGGGAAGACGGGATGTTTAAAAAAATTCTCCCCCTTTCCCTTCTAGTGGTCAGGGGAAAAAACCCAAAACTGTTAAAAGCCGGGCTACAACCCAATTAGATTTTCTCTGCACAGTGTGTTAAAAAATTGCCCCCCTTCCCCCCCCCCAAAGATTTAAAATGCCCCACCTCTGGATTTTTTAAAGGTTAGGGGGGCCCACCCTTTGTATTTAAAAGGAACCCTGTTGATTTTTTTTTCCAGTGTTTTCCCCTTTCCAATGCTTTTTGCCCCTAATGGGACTTGTGAATAAATATAACAATTTGTAGATTTTTTGCCCAGCAGATAACAATAATCCTTATGTAGCTCCAACATATTCTGCAGCACTTTTCAGTTTTAGTGGGTACAAATATAAAGAAAATCAGGGAACAGATGAGTAAAAATTGTAACAGTTTATCTCTTTGTTCCCACTATTCAGCCATTGTTGGAGAAAAAGGCAGCACGTTCTTTTGGATGTGTCTAATTTGTTAAAATTATGTTGCTTGTGAAGGGTTTTGTAAAGATACCCACTACCTGTAAGTAGGAGGCCACTGGTCATGTACAACACCAGTAGAATCTCCATGCAGGGCTTCTATGATTTTGAATAGGGCCCCAATGTACTAACCTTCAGGTGGTTTTCATTTTTACTGTAGCAACCAATGTGCTGCCCTTTTTAAGATGATCATGCTTAGTCTCATCTCAACAGGAAGTATTCAATACTGGAAGCAAAAAAACATAGATCATTTATCTGCAATCACCCAACCTTCTCCTTTTCTACAGGACATAGGGACTGGGAGAATGAACAAATATTATTCCCATTAACAATGTTGTAGAACAATTGCTCATGCATAATCACCTTTATTTAGCAGCTGGAGGCTCTGTCTGTTGTTTCATAGGCAGCTTGTATGTTCTGCTCAATATCACTCATTACAGGATTGTTCTTACTTGTAAAGAGAGTAATTCTGCCAAAAAACATAAATATATTGTAGTTCAGGTCTCTGTTAGGTCAGGTTCACATCTGCATTGGAGGCTCAGTTCATAGCCTCTATAGCAGAATCCGTCAAAAGTTACAGAAAAAATAGTGCAGTATGTAGCATTATTTTTTTCCATTAAAACGACGGACACAATGATGGAAACTCGACAGACCTTTGTCGTCATGTAATGTATCCAGCGCTGCCTCTGTGAGGTGTAAAATGGAACCTCTGACGCAAATGTGAACCAGCCCATAGTTTAACACTACAGCTGACTATTGGTTGGATAGTGGGGGCTGAATTTTTTGTACTTTATTCTAGTCCTCTAATGTTTGTTATAATTGGTGATGGTGTTTTTTATACTCCGCTATATTTACCCTGGAGTTCATTCTTATTCACCATACTGTGCTACACTCCATACACATAAACCTGACAATCGTATGACTGTAGACCTTTGGGGATTAGCTTATCATTCAGAAGTTAGAAAAACAAAGTTGAATAGTCCCAGTCAGGGCCGTTCCTAGGCTTAATTTCACTCAGGGCGAGGTGAAGAAATTCTCCCCCCCCCCCCCCCGTCTCCCAACCCCGCTGTAACATATGGCGCTACAGTGCGCCACAATGCATCACCATAAACCAAAGCCAAAATATACGAAAAAGCTTTACCAAATCTGCTACATATAGAACTATTTAAATAATAGTATACAGTTACCAAATAACACTGCTACACCAACCAGAACCCCAAAGACCACTAAGACCACATATCACCACCCACCCCAGTGACCAAAATAATAAAACCACACCAGCCACATATACACCAGCACACAGTGACCGAATAATACCACCACACCATGAAACACATATTCACCACCATATAGTGACTAAATAATACAAAACTGACAATACTGAATACAAACCATTATATTTCAACCAATATTACGGGCATACAGTGAACATACAATGATGGATACCCGCTGAACACGGGCCCTGCAGACATATAAATAAATTACAGTAAAGTTATTTTTCAGTGACTCACAGGAGACGTCTCTGAAGAGATGGACTCTTTCGCTTCTTCTTCTTCTCCATCTGTTCCAGACACCATGACGACTACTCCGGACTCTTTAGATTCCTCAATTTATCAGCACTTCTCTACCAATTCCTATCTCTATACAAACTCCCCATCTATAGCACCTCATATGGTAGCCATGTAATATGCCCCCTATAGCCAGTTGATGCTCCCCTGTAGCCAATAATGCCCCAGTAGCCAGGTGATGCCCCCCTGAAGCCAGGTGATGCCCCTTGTAGCCAGTGATGTCCCCCTTGTAGCCAGTGATGCTCCCTTGTAGCCAATGATGCCCCCCTTGTAGCCAATGATGCCCCTGTAGCCAGTAGATACCCCCCTTGTAGCCAGTAGATGCCCCCCCTGTAGCCAGTGATGCCCCCTGTAAGTAATCAGAAAATAACAAAAAAATTACTCATCTCGGTCTGCATGTCCCGGTACGGAGCTGCTGGGCAGTGGGAGCTGCTGAGCTGTGTAAGCAGTGTGACGTCATCACTCTGCTTATTACACTGTCACGCAGCTCCCAGAGATCTCCTCGGCGGCAGAGCTGCCTTTGCCGCTGAGGGGACCCAGCGTCGCAGGGGGCGCAGTGAAAGCCATGCAACGCTGATACAAGGGAAGAAACCCGGAGGGAAAACGATCCGTCCCGCCTCTCCTTGTACCGAGCTGCTGGCTTGCTGACGTTATAAAAACAGCCAGCGAGTGGGGCGATCCCCCGGGCGTGCGAGGCAGGCGGGCGCCCCCTGGGTGAGCAGAGCCTCAGCGCCCGGGCGATGTCCCCCCCAAACCCGCCCCTAGGAACGACCCTGGTCCAGTGGGCAATCTGTTCCCCTTTTCCCCCAAAAAAAAGAAGCGTCTTATACAAATTTTTGCCCTAAAAAAAGGCGTATGTCTTGTTTTTCGGGGATATCTTATTTTTCACAAATAAATTATAGCATGCTATATTGGTGTGTGTTTTGTGTTATAAAATTTTATTATATATATATATCATAGTTGGCAATTTTAAAAAGTAAAAAAAGCGGAGACTCTAGTGGGCGGCGCGGTGCGCGCCGGGCAAAAATTTGAGGGACACGCCCATCTTGTGGTATGCACCCCCTTCAAAAAGCCAACCCACTCCACCTAATGATTGGTTTTGGAAAAAAGAGGTAGATGCCTTTAGCCCGGTAGTAGCCCCCCTAAAACCCGGAGTGCCCTTACAGGTGGTAGATGCCCCCTTGTAGCCAAGTGATGCCCCCCCTGTGCCCGGTAGAGCCAAATTTTTGCCCGGTAGATGCCCCCCCTTTTTTGCCCGGTAGGTGCCCCCCTTTGTTGCCAGGGAGGTGCCCCCATTGGTAGCCAAGTAGTGCCCCCATTGTTGCCAGGTAGTGCCCCCATTGTTTCAGGAGTGCCCCCTTTGGGGTTTCCCGGTAGTGCCCCTTTGTTGCCCGGGAGTGCCCCCCTTGTTTGCCAGGTGTGCCCCCCTCTTTTAGCCAGGTAGTGCCCCTCTTTTTTGCCGGGAGTGCCCCCATTGTTAGCCAGGTAGTCCCCATCTGTTAGCCACGTGTGCCCCCCCCGTTAGCCCCAAATAGGCCCATCGTTGCCAGTGTGCCCCCCTTTTGCCCGTTGTGCCCCTTTTGGTTTTCCAGGTAGTGCCCCCATTGGTTGCCAGGGAGTTTCCCCATTGTTGCCAGGGAGTGCCCCCCTTGTTTGCCCGGTAGTGCCCCATTGTGCCAGGTAGTGCCCCCATCTGTTAGCCCGGGAGGGCCCCCATCTGTTAGCCCGGGAGTGCCCCCCCTGTTGCCCGGTAGTGCCCCCCTGTTAGCCAGGTAGTGCCCCCATCTTTTAGCCCGGTAGTGCCCCCTTTGTTGGCCGGTAGGCCCCTTTGTTGCCAGGTAGTGCCCCCCCTTTTTTAGGTAGTGCCCCCTTGTAGCCGGTGTGCCCCATTTTTCCT